>JAOWBW010002990.1:0-45197 GCA_026119855.1 Campanula takesimana
TGAGCTTGAAAAGAGAATAGACAAAGATTATGTCAGTGGAGCCTTGAACTACCTCAAAGCCCATTTCATAGCTGAACTTCGTATGAAATATCCTGATCTATCACCTCACTCTCTCCCCAAACCTTTAACCAATCTCTCTGCTCCTTCCAAGCCCATCCCTTCAATGCCTGGAAATGAATCCTTTCAAGAACCCTCTCATAGCCCAAACCTGGCTGGACATAGCCAAGATATCTCTGACAGTGAACCCTCCATGACAGTCTTCTTAGCCCTGACAGTCATGACATTCCTCCATCTCATTCAAGCCCTCCAATTCTCAATCAATTCTTTCTTCCAAAAGAGAACCCTGGATGCTAAAATGTGGCATTGATTTTCTTACTCATCCATCAAAAAAGGCAAATGATAAGTTAAAAGGGTGTTCACATCCCAAAAATTGCTAATCCCTTCACTTATCCTAAATTCTGGGAATTGTCCAGAAATGGACTGATTTTAGTGGCAATAAACCTTCCAGGACTGGTTTTTTTTGCCTATGAAGAATGGAAAAAGTCCAGAACATCCTCACCTCCAATTTTGTCCATCAAATCCCATCTCTCCCTAAATTCATCACTCCCAATACACTTGTTGATTGGGGAAGAGCTCTTTAGCCAATCCTCTCTCCATCACTATATTCCTGCCTCTATATGCCTCTGGGACTAGTCTACTCCTTGTGCATTGATCTTGCCAAGACATTCTATTTATTCTCTGTTTGAGAGAAAGTTTGCACTTATGCTTTTTCATAACAAGGAGGAGTCAATATCTTTCATCCAGTCCTTTACCCAGGAATTGAGGCACTTCTTTCAAATCCAATCTCTGTTGATCCCTTACTTTTTAACTCTCCTAATGTCAACTCCAGCTCCAGCTCCTGAGAAAGAAATCAATCCCAGAAATCAAACAGTTCAGGAATCCTTAGCTGTCAGCCACAACAGAGTCCATGATATTATTGATGTCTCTTCAGACTCTGACAGCTCTAGAAATAATGATGATGAAATGCTACAAGCCCAAATGGAGACTCACCAATCAATATTCCATCTCCTACCACCAAAAGCCCTCCTCAGCAATCCTCTCATACTTCCCCTGAACCTCAAGCACCAACTCAACACCAACCTGGCCCATCCTTTATGCCCAAGCAAGAGAAGACAGCAAGAAGAAAGTAAAAGCACTTGTGGGTCCAATGAGATCAGAAATGACCAAATGCCCACTGAGGAAGGATCAGCTCAGAGCAAGGGAAGATGACTCCTTCAAGTATGATGATAGGATGACTTGGGAATGGAACAATGAATTCTATTACAGAGGGGTTGAACCAGATATGAGAAAAATGCTGGAAGAAGAAAGAGATGACCTTGCTGTCTGCAAGACAAGAGCATGAAGAATTCTATGATCAACTTCATGATGCATGACTTTTTATGGTGTATTGAAACGATTGTTCCATTTTGGTGTTTGAAACAATTTTTTTGGTATTGATGGATGTAATCCCTAACATATTTTCCTTGAGTTGCATTCAAGTATCTCAATTTCATTCAAAAGTACTTGTGAATGTTGAGAATCCCTGAATTATCTACTTTAATATCTTTCTTATCATTAACTGTGAAGACAAGTTCTAAATATATCTTCCTTTACCAAAAAGGGGGAAATTGTTAGGACCTAACTTTGATCAAAGTCATAGTTAGATGGTTTTGATAAAGGAATATATAAGGAACAGGGTTTATATCAAAAGATGAAAACTGTCAGTCATAACTGTCAGTCATGACTGACAGTTAAGATAATAACTGACCAAATCAACACTCATATTCATCTTGTTACTCAACAGTTATGTAACTCAAAATGGCTGAAAACAATAAGTTAATTACATGTTTACATTATAAAAATCAAATACATGTCTTAACTAATGATCTAAGCCACAGTATAACTGACAGCGTGAGTCTGACAGCTATGATTCTCATTCTTACATTGATTGTACTACTACAATAACATGAATCATATATCTGTTCTAAGCTATCAAGATCTTAACAAGCTCCTCCACCCATATTGAAGATCATCTCTGATAGCTAAAGCCTTGTTGTGATCTGACAGCTATGGCTTCTTCATCAGACAGCCATTGTTCTGTCTCATCCTTTGCTATCATAATCTCAACCAAGATGGATCTTGTATCTTCACAGCTATCAAGACCACCATTGAAGACCTTCTGGAAGACATTCCCTTAATCCAGCTCAATGAAGACCTGCAAGTGGACAAGTGGGGCAAAGACCAGTCAAAGACACATTAATGGTGCTGCAACAGTCATATTCCAACGGCTACATTAATGTGTATAAATAGAAGACTTCATCCTCTGCACAAACACCCCCCTTTTGATAATCCAAAACACCCTTTCCCTTACCCCTTACACTCCTCCTGGAATTCAAACCTTACACATCAATCCCTACCCTTCAAACACCATTCCAAACCCAAACCTTCAGCCCCTGTTTCTACTACAACAACCTTATGTGATGACTCACAATTAGCAAATCTTGTACTGTACTTCAAGTTGAAAAAGCACTTAAGACTGTAATTTAAGTGTATGATTTGTAAACCTAAGACTGTACTTTAGGTGTATAAATATTTTGTAAACACTCAAGACTGTACTTTGAGTGTATTTTATGTTGTAAATCTTGAGACTGTACTTCAAGTTGTAAAAGCACTAAGACTGTACTTTAAGTGTATCCCTAGTTGACTGTACTAATTAGAAGAGGAAGTTCAAGGAACTTACCTATCAATTTGTGTAATTCTTGTTGATTAAGATTATAATAAATTGATCTCACTTGTCAAAGTTTGACAGTGGGGTGGATGTAGGAGGAGTGACTCTGACCACTTTAAATCATGTTGTGTTATTTCCTTTTCTGCAATCACACACACACACTTGCATTATTTCATTGTGTTAATTGTCCTATCATTATTTTCAAACCATATATATATATATATATTCCGCTGCACAACTCTTCAAATATCTGACAGCTAAGCCAAACCATAGCTGTCTGATCATTTGCAATTCAAACAAGGGCCTTTTAAGGTTCTACAAGTTGGTTGCATAAGATTAAATCAAATTTAATCAAAAGAACTATAGGAATTTATTTTGAAATTTTGAAACCCAAAGCCATGGATCCGTTCATACGATTAATCAATACAACATAAGAATAAAGGAATAAACTAACCCCTTGATGGCTATCAAATTTTCTCTTGGTCTTTGGTGGAGGTTTGAAGACTTGATCACGATCACAAAGCTTTGAACACGAACTTTGAAGATGATGATTTTCACCCTCTAGCGGTATCCACACTTCGAACGAATATCGAAGGAGCTTCTTTGATCTTGGTTGCTAGACCAAATTGTGAAACACTTTTTCACAATCAAAAGAACTATATGGAATTTATTTTGTGTTTTATTTTGTTCTTCAACCAAGAATGTCTTGGAACAAAATAACCCTCTCTCAAACTCTTTGAGACTCACAAATCATTAGCTTTGAGTGCTGGCCGAATTTGGTCTTTTATACACAAGCATGACCTATTCCAAATAGGAAACTTGTGTCAAAATCCGTCCAAAATTCGTTTCCTAATCAAATTAGGAATCTGCCACCCGACAGTACTGTGCGGCCGCGCCAAAACCCTCTGTGCGGTCGCACAACTATCTGAAACAAAACTGGTACATTTCTGAGATAATTGTGCGGCCGGCCAGTCCATTATGTGCGGTCGCCCACTTCCCAGAAAGTCCAGAATTTCCAAATTCCAATGTAGTCCTTTTAAAGATTCGTTTCTATTGTGTGTGACCCTCTAGGATTATACTAAGTTGGCAATGGGCTCAAACATGATCCCATAAGATATGATTAGGTTCTAGCAAATCGTCATACCTACCCAAATAGTATAACTAGATACAAGTTCGCATTCTCTTAGAATATGTCACAATCCCTTTGTCCACGATGTCATTGAACACAAGTCATGGTCAAACAGTTAACTTGTTTGTTCAATACTTTCTCGATTCCGAATATGTTGATAATTCAAATGCTATTGATCCAATCAATCCATTTGAGTCCGGCTGAACATTTCATCAACATCATTCCTACGAGTGGCCCACGCTTGACATCTCTCTGAGGAGGGACAAATCCATTTAGCTTATTATTCTTCCCTACGTGAATCCGATTATGCCAATCATAACCTTTATAACTACTCTGTTAAAAGTAGCGTTTGAATATGTCAAACATAATGTTCATCAAGTGGAAGACTATAATAACTTCATGTCTAAGGATTCAAATGACATAACTATATGAGATATATGTATGACATAGACCATGACATAAATCTCATAAAGCGGGTCATGTCCAGTACCTTGTTCCAAACAAGTACCCATAAATCTAACATGATCATCCTATGATCATTTTAGCCTTTATACTAGTGCTTAACAAGTACTAGGGACGGAGATTATTATAAGTAAACATGAACAACAATAATAATCAAAACATCTCTTTATTGATATGAAATAAATGATAACAATTACAACGTTTATTAAACGTGCCTAGGGCACCATATACCAACAATCTCCCACTTGCCCTAGGCCCAATCTCCCATGTATCTAATACCCATGGACCTAACATGACCATCTGTTTAGCTTGTGGAAGTCCCTTTGTTAGTGGGTCCGCAACATTGTCATCAGTAGGTACTCTGCATATATTTACGTCTCCCCTATCAACGATCTCTCGAATGATATGAAAACGCCTAAGTATGTGTTTGGATTTCTGATGTGCCTTGGTTCCTTTGCTTGAGCAATAGCACCATTATTGTCGCAATAAAGGTCTATTGGATTAGCAATACTAGGAACCACTTCAAGTTCAGTTATGAACTTCTTAATCCAAACAGCTTCCTTTGCAGCATCCGATGCAGCAATATACTCAGCTTCTGTTGTAGAATCAGCGGTTGTACTTTGCTTGGAACTCTTCCAGCTTACAGCTCCACCATTTAACATAAACACAAAACCCGATTGCGATCGGCTATCATCTTTGTCGGTTTGGAAGCTTGCATCCGTGTAAGCATTTACAACGAGATCATTTTCCATTCCTCCATAGACCAAAACGGTCTTTACTTCTCAAGTACTTAAGAATCGCTTTTACAGCTATCCAGTGCTTTTCGCCAGGGCCGATTGTATCTACTTGTCATGCTCAAGCATAAGATACATCCGGCCTAGTACAAATCATGGCATACATGATGGACCCAATTGCCGAAGCATATGGAACATCATTCATTTTCTCACGCTCATCTTTTATCTTAGGACATTGAGTCTTGCTTAGAGAACTCCATGTAACACGGGCAAGGTGCCTCTCTTAGAATTTTCCATACGGAATCTTCTAATGACCTTGTCAATGTATGTACTTGGCTTAAACCAAGTAGCCTCCTTGATCTATCTCTATAGATCTTAATGCCAAGTATATATGCGGCTTCACCCATATCTTTCATTGCGAAGCACTTTCCTAACCAAGTCTTTACAGACTGAAGTGTAGGAATGTCATTTCCAATGAGCAATATGTCATCCACGTATAAAATAAGGAATAGCACTATGCTCCCACTAATCTTCTTGTATACACAAGGCTCATCTTCGTTTTTGATGAAACCAAACTCTTTGACTGATTCATCAAAACGGAGATTCCAACTCCTTGAAGCTTGCTTCAATCCATAGATGGATCTTTGCAATTTGCATACCTTAGAATCTTGTTCAAAACCTTCTGGTTGTGTCATATACACATCCTCTTGGAGTTTTCCATTCAGGAAAGCGGTTTTGACGTCCATCTGCCATATTTCATAGTCATGATATGCGGCAATGGCAAGCAAAATTCTTATAGACTTGATCATTGCTACGGGTGAAAGGTCTCATCATAGTCAATACCATGAACTTGCCTATAACCCTTCGCTACAAGCCTAGCTTTGTAAGTATGCACCTTCCCATCCATGTCAGTCTTCTTCTTGAAGACCCATTTGCATCCTATGGTTTTTACACCTTCGGGTGCATCAATCAAATTCCAAACTTGATTGTCTTGCATGGATTTGCAATTCGGATTCCATGGCTCCAAGCCACTTGTCCGAATCAGGAGAAGACATCGCCTCTTGGTAGGTTGACGGTTCATCATTCTCAATGATTTCCACCTCATTACTATCCGTTACGAGAAATCCATATCTCTCGGGCTCGGGATCGTAACCTACTAGATCTGCGAGTTGCTTGTGTACTTTGAACAGGTTCCACAACTCCTTGTGTTCTTGTTCTTGTTCCACTATTGTTCAATGTTATTTTCTGGGTCTCGAATTTCTTCAAGGTTTATTTTACTCCCACTGATTTCTTTGGAGAGAAACTGTTCCTCTAGAAAGACACCAGTTCGGGCAACAAACACTTTGTTGTCCTTTTGGTTGTAAAAGTAATATCCTTTAGTTCCTTAGGATATCCCACGAATACATTTATCAGATTTGTGTGCTAGTTTTTCAGAGATAAGTCTCTTGACATAAATTCGCAACCCAAATCCTTATGAAAGATAAACTGGTTTCTTTCCACTCCACATCTCATATGGAGTCTTTGGACCGATTTAGTTGGAACTTGATTTAGTGTGAAAGCAGCGGTTTCTAGGGCGTACCCAAAAGATATTGGAAGATCAACTTGACTCATCATTGATCGAACCATGTCTAACAAAGTCTGATTTCTCCTCTCAGACACACCATTCCATTGTGGTGTTCCGGGCGGAGTCAATTGTTGAAACTATTCCACAATTCTTTAGATGATCATCAAATTCTTGGCTCAAGTATTCACCACCTCGATCTGATCGAAGTGCCTTTATACTTTTGCCAAGTTGTTTTTCTACTTCATTTTGAAATATTCTAAATATCTCAAATGCTTCACTTTATGTTTCATTAGGTAAACATACCCAAATCTACTATAATCATCAGTGAAGGTTATGAAGTATTGAAATCCTCCCCTAGCATTGCTACTTAATGGTCCGCATACATCGGAATGTATCAACCCCAATAAGTCGCTTGCCCTTTCACCTAGCTTGGTAAAGGTGTCTTAGTCATTTTTTCCAAGAAGACACGACTCACAAGTGTCATATGACTCGAGGTCACATGAACCAAAAGTCCGTCCCCATGGAGTTTTGAGATACGCTTCTCATTAATATGACCAAGACGGCAATGCCACAAATAGCATGATTTATACATCATTAGGTTTAGATTTCTTATTTACACGATAGACCATTATTTTCATTCTTGACATCCAAGATATAAAGGCCATTAATGAATTAGCAATACCATAAAGCACATCATTTAAATAAATAGAAAATTTCTTATTCTCAATAAGAAACTTAAAACCTTCATTATCCAAACAAGAAATTGAAATAATATTTTCTGCTTAAATCCGGAACATAATAACAATTGTTCAAAACAAGAATAATCCGGAAGGTAAAGTGACTTCATAAGTCCCTACGGCTAATGCAGCAACTCTTGCTCCATTCCCCACGCGTAGATCTACTTCACCTTCTTTAAGCAGTCTCCTATTCTTTAGTCCCCTGGACATTTAGACAAATGTGAGAGAACCACATCGTATCCAATATCCCAAGAATCAGTGGTAGAAAGGAGAATATCTATCATATAGATACCTGAAGTCGACGCAGCCTTGCTGCTCTTCTTCTTCTTTTGCTCTTCCAAGAAAGCCTTGCAATTACGTTTCCAATGACCAATTTCTTGACAATGGAACAAATTGCATCTCTTTTGTGTATCGGGTTTTGCCTCAGAAGCCTTGGCAACCTTTGCCTTGCTTATCTTGGGTTTGACAACTTTTGCCTTACCCTTGCCTTGGCACCAGGCTTCTTCCCATCGTGAACAAAGAGCACGGGAGAACCTTTCTCCACAATTTTCATCTCTGCAGTTTTTGAGCATCCCATGCAACTCAGAGAGATTCTTATCCATTCCATGCATGTTATAATTCATCACAAATGATTATAACTTTTAGGCAATGAATTAAGAATGAGATCCGTGGCTAGCTCCAATGGTTGGATAGCCAAGTTTCTCAAGGTGCTCTACATAACCTTTCATTTTAAGAAAGTGAGGACTCACTTGTTGCCCTTCATTCATTTACAAGTAGTGAATGCAACAATGGTCTTGTACCTCTCTTGCTAGCTTGCTCTTGAAACATGGTTCTCACTCCACGCCTATCTCATAGGCTTCCAAATGTTCCAAACTTTGTTGGAGTTTTTGAACACATAGCAGCAAGCATGAGACAACTTACATCTCTAGAATCATTACGATGTTTCTTGTATTGTCTCTTTCTACCTAGGGGCAGTAGGCGGTGGTTCAGCAGGGAGAGGCCCATCGAGAATGTACAACTTATCTTCTTGCCTAAGAACAATTCTTATATGCTACGGATCCAATCCATAAAGTTGGTACCATTTCTCTCGAGCTTATCCTTCTCAAGGATCGATCGCAACGACATTGATTGAGTGTTATTAGTCATTATCTACAAATATGCAAAATTTCAAAATTAATATGTACCGATCTTCATTAAAGAGATAAATAATGTATTTTCAAACAAAAATACTCCCACTAAATTATATAACCTTCATATACATCCAATGTATAATATAATTTAAAATGGGTTAGATCCAACTTTTAATTTAATTTCAAGTCCGCTAAGGCGGATTACACAAAAATCAAATTAATTAGGTAGACAACTCTTGTCAATCATATATCTATGACTCTTAGTTCCTTTTATGAGATTCTTTAAGAAATCCAATTTCAAAAAGCATGTTAAACCTCATCTTTGCCTAGGCCCAAAACTTTTTGACGCCCAATTAAGTCTAACCATTTTAAACGCATAGTTAATGTGTCCCGCTAGGGCGTGCCCACATTATCTATCTTGCTCATACATAAAATAATTTAATGCACCTCGCTAGGGCGAATCTACATTAAAATCACTCATGTACTAACAATGTTTTTAATCATAGGCATGGCAATAAAAGACTTAAAACTTTCTTTTGAAGGTTCATCACATATAGCATATAAACATATTTATGAGCACATAATATAAACATGTTACACATCAAGTTTAGCCACTAATTAATCTCTATTAATTTAAGCATGGTATTTATGTGTCATTAGTTTCTCTATAATTATGAGGATGAGACTATTTCAACTTTGGTTATTATCTCCAAATCAAGACAACAAGAGTGCGGTCGAACTAAGCCATTAGGCAACCACAATCCCGCACTAATTCAAGAAACCAAGAAAGTAGTCCATGTGCCGAAACTAAGCAATAGATGGTCTCGTTGAACGTAGGCCAATTGCATTCATAATTCCACATGGATCTCCAAACTTTGAATCAAGAACTTTGTTTCTCAATTTTAGCAATTATGAACTCTTCATAATCTAACTTCGTTTTTCTTTGAAACTTTGATTGCGATCAATTTTGGGAAACACAATCTCGATGAACGCAGATTAGCCATCCAAAACTTGAACCAATCTTAGAATCACAAGACTAAAACAAATAGGAAAATCAAACCCCAAGATCCCTCACTAAAACACAACTACCCAAACCCATTCAGATCAGCAAGTCTGGACTGTTGTTGACTGATTATGGTTTTGTTGGTGGATCTCTGAAAATTCCAATTCTGATTTCAACACAAAAATCAGACAATCTGATCCTCAGTGCGGCCGCCCAAAACTCACTGTGCGGTCGCCCAAACATGTGCGGTCGCCCAAGTGATTTGTGCGGTCGCACAAACTGATCAGAATGTACAGAATTTTGAAGTTCGAAAATTTTGTCTCAAAATCGTTTTTCCCCGATTATTAAAACTTTGATCCAATCAAATTAAATAATCACCATTCTGAATCCACCATAATTTATTTATTGCGATTGAATCGTGCGATAAAGTTGCAAAACAATAACCACATAAAATCACATAACACATAAACATCACATATTCCAATATTCATATCATGCAAGGCACATAAACAATTTATATACACATAACATGATCCAGTATTGAATTAATCAACATGAACGGGCTCTGATACCACTGTTGGGTTTCGATCAAACATGCGCAGCGGAATTTAGCATTTAAAATTTTGAAACCCAAGCCATGGATCCGTTCATACGATTAAATCAAATACAACATAAGAATAAAGAATAAACTAACCCTTGATGGCTATCAATTTTCTCTTGGTCTTTGGTGAGGTTTGAAGACTTGATCACGATCACAAAGCTTTGAACACGAACTTTGAAGATTGATGATTTTCACCCTCTAGCGGTATCCACACTTCGAACGAATATCAAAGGAGCTTCTTTGATCTTGGTTGCTAGACCAAATTGTGAAACACTTTTTTTCACAATCAAAAGAACTATATGGAATTTATTTTGTGTTTTATTTTGTTCTTCAACCAAGAATGTCCTTGGAACAAAAATAAACCCTCTCTCAAACTCTTTGAGACTCACAAAATCATTAGCTTTGAGTGCTGGCCGAATTTGGTCTTTTATACACAAGCATGACCTATTCCCAATAGGAAACTTGTGTCAAAATCCGTCCAAATTCGTTTCCTAATCAAATTAGGAATCTGCCACCCGACAGTACTGTGCGGCCGCCCAAAACCCTCTGTGCGGTCGCACAACTATCTGAAACAAAACTGGTACATTTCTGAGATAATTGTGCGGCCGCCCCCAGTCCATTATGTGCGGTCGCCCACTTCCCAGAAAGTCCAGAATTTCCAAAATTCCAATGTAGTCCTTTTAAAGATTCGTTTCTTTGTGTGTGACCCTCTAGGATTATACTAAGTTGGCAATGGGCTCAAACATGATCCCATAAGATATGATTAGGTTTCTAGCAAACTGTCATACCTACCCAAAAATAGTATAACTAGATACAAGTTCGCATTCCTCTTAGAATATGTCACAATCCCTTTGTCCACGATGTCATTGAACACAATCATGGTCAAACAGTCAACTTGTTTTGTTCAATACTTTCTCGATTCCGAATATGTTGATAATTCAAATGCTATTGATCAATCAATCCATTTGAGTCCGGCCGAACATTTCATCAACATCATTCCTACGAGTGGCCCAAGCTTGACATCTCTCTGAGGAGGGACAAATCCATTTAGCTTATTATTCTTCCCTACGTGAATCCGATTATGCCAATCATACCCTTTATAACTACTCTGTTAAAAGTAGCGTTTGAATATGTCAAACATAATGTTCATCAAGTGGAAGACTATAATAACTTCATGTCTAAGGATTTCAAATGACATAACAAATATGAGATATATGTATGAACATAGACCATGACATAAATCTCATAAAGCGGGTCATGTCCAGTACCTTGTTCCAAACAAGTACCCATAAATCTAACATGATCATCCTATGATCATTTAGCCTTTATACTAGTGCTTAACAAGTACTAGGGACGGAGATTATTATAAGTAAACATGAACAACAATAATAATCAAAACATCTCTTATTGATTGAAATAAATGATAACAATTACAACGTTTATTAAACGTGCCTAGGGCACCACTACCAACAATCTCCCACTTGCCCTAGGCCCAATCTCCCATGTATCTAATACCCCTGGACCTAACATGACCATCATGTTTAGCTTGTGGAAGTCCCTTTGTTAGTGGGTCCGCAACATTGTCATCAGTAGGTACTCTGCATATATTTACGTCTCCCCTATCAACGATTCTCGAATGATATGAAACGCCTAAGTATGTGTTTTGGATTTCTGATGTGCTCTTGGTTCCTTTGCTTGAGCAATACAGACCATTAATTGTCGCAATAAAGGTCTATTGGAATTAGCAATACTAGGAACCACTTCAAGTTCAGTTATGACTTCTTAATCCAAACAGCTTCCTTTGCAGCATCCGATGCAAGCATATACTCAGCTTCTGTTGTAGAATCAGCGGTTGTACTTTGCTTGGAACTCTTCCAGCTTACAGCTCCACCATTTAACATAAACACAAAACCCGATTGCGATCGGCTATCATCTTTGTCGGTTTGGAAGCTTGCATCCGTGTAAGCATTTACAACGAGATCATTTTCCATTCCTCCATAGACCCAAAAACGAGTCTTTACTTCTCAAGTACTTAAGAATCGCTTTTACAGCTATCCGTGCTTTTTGCCAGGGTCGGATTGGTATCTACTTGTCATGCTCAAAGCATAAGATACATCCGGCCTAGTACAAATCATGGCATACATGATGGACCCAATTGCCGAGCATATGGAACATCATTCATTTTTCACGCTCATCTTTTGTCTTAGGACATTGAGTCTTGCTTAGAGAAACTCCATGTAACACGGGCAAGGTGCCTCTCTTAGAATTTTCCATACGGAATCTTCTAATGACCTTGTCAATGTATGTACTTTGGCTTAAACCAATAGCCTCCTTGATCTATCTCTATAGATCTTAATGCCCAATATACATGGCGGCTTCACCCATATCTTTCATTGCGAAGCACTTTCCTAACCAAGTCTTTACAGACTAAGTTGTAGGAATGTCGTTTCCAATGAGCAATATGTCATCCACGTATGAAATAAGGAATAGCACTATGCTCCCACTAATCTTCTTGTATACACAAGGCTCATCTTCGTTTTTGATGAAACCAAACTCTTTGACCGATTCACAAAACGGAGATTCCAACTCCTTGAAGCTTGCTTCAATCCATAGATGGATCTTTGCAATTAGCATACCTTAGAATCTTGTTCAAAACCTTCTGGTTGTGTCATATACACATCCTCTTGGAGTTTTCCATTCAGGAAAGCGGTTTTGACGTCCATCTGCCATATTTCATAGTCATGATATGCGGCAATGGCAAGCAAAATTCTTATAGACTTGATCATTGCTACGGGTTGAAAAGGTCTCATCATAGTCAATACCATGAACTTGCCTATAACCCTTCGCTACAAGCCTAGCTTTGTAAGTATGCACCTTCCCATCCATGTCAGTCTTCTTCTTGAAGACCCATTTGCATCCTATGGTTTTTTACACCTTCGGGTGCATCAATCAAATTCCAAACTTGATTGTCTTGCATGGATTGCAATTCGGATTCCATGGCTCCAAGCCACTTGTCCGAATCAGGAGAAGACATCGCCTCTTGGTAGGTTGACGGTTCATCATTCTCAATGATTTCCACCTCATTACTATCCGTTACGAGAAATCCATATCTCTCGGGCTCGGATCGTAACCTACTAGATCTGCGAGTTGCTTGTGTACTTTGAACAGGTTCCACAACTCTTGTGGTTCTTGTTCTTGTTCCACTATTGGTTCAATGTTATTTTCTGGGTCTCGAATTTCTTCAAGTTTATTTTTACTCCCACTGATTTCTTTGGAGAGAAACTGTTCCTCTAGAAAGACACCAGTTCGGGCAACAAACACTTTGTTGTCCTTTTGGTTGTAAAAGTAATATCCTTTAGTTTCCTTAGGATATCCCACGAAAATACATTCATCAGATTTGTGTGCTAGTTTTTCAGAGATAAGTCTCTTGACATAAAATTCGCAACCCCAAATCCTTATGAAAGATAAACTAGGTTTCTTTCCACTCCACATCTCATATGGAGTCTTTGGAACCGATTTAGTTGGAACTTGATTTAGTGTGAAAGCAGCGGTTTTCTAGGGCGTAACCCCAAAAGGATATTGGAAGATCAACTTGACTCATCATTGATCGAACCATGTCTAACAAAGTCCGATTTCTCCTCTCAGACACACCATTCCATTGTGGTGTTCCGGGCGGAGTCAATTGTGAAACTATTCCACAATTCTTTAGATGATCATCAAATTCTTGGCTCAAGTATTCACCACCTCGATCTGATCGAAGTGCCTTTATACTTTTGCCAAGTTGTTTTTCTACTTCATTTTGAAATATTCTAAATATCTCAAATGCTTCACTTTTATGTTTCATTAGGTAAACATACCCAAATCTACTATAATCATCAGTGAAGGTTATGAAGTATTGAAATCCTCCCCTAGCATTGCTACTTAATGGTCCGCATACATCGGAATGTATCAACCCCAATAAGTCGCTTGCCCTTTCACCTAGCTTGGTAAAAGGTGTCTTAGTCATTTTTCCAAGAAGACACGACTCACAAGTGTCATATGACTCGAGGTCACATGAACCTAAAAGTCCGTCCCCATGGAGTTTTGAGATACGCTTCTCATTAATATGACCAAGACGGCAATGCCACAAATAAGCATGATTTACATCATTAGGTTTAGATTTCTTATTTACACGATAGACATTATTTTCATTCTTGACATCCAAGATATAAAGGCCATTAAATGAATTAGCAATACCATAAAGCACATCATTTAAATGAATTAGCTAAGCCAACCATAGCTGTCTGATCATTTGCAATTCAAACAAGGGCCTTTTAAGGTTCTACAAGTTGGTTGCATATGATTTTGTGACCTTTCAAGATGTGCACATCTTCAGTATGCAATGACAAGCCATTTGTTTAACACAAAAATAATCAGGCAAGGTTCATTTGTTTAACAAAATGATTTTAAAAATCCTCCTCCTATGCAGTTTTGTATTTGGTATGTTGTGGATGACTGTTTGCTATTCTTTTCAAATTAATTTCAAACATTTGAGGAAATTTTAATGGTGTTCAACTTTCAATTTCTATTACTTGACACCATGCATACTGTCACCGTGCCATCCGGCACGGGTATAGTACTAGTTAGGGGTGAGCAAAAAACCGAAAAACCGAACCAAACCGTTAAAAACCGAAAAACCGACACCGAAAAAACCGGACCGAAGCCTTTTAAGCCGGTCCGGTTCACTGAGCTTTGAAAACCAAAAGTTTTCGGTCCGGTTTCGGTGTTTAGCTCGCAAAAACCGTTTACACACCGAATCGAACCGAAACCTTAAACTATGTTGTTTTTGCACTTCGTATAAATATAATCCTTTTCTGCTATTTCCCCAGCACGCCTCATTACACTTGCGATGCTCTCGCCTAAATGGACTCCATCGTCGCTGCTACGAGGAAGGAGAAGGAAGGAGAGAGAATCAACGGGGATGGCGCCGAGGAAGAAAGACTCAACCACGCCAGTCTTTCACCGCCGGCGATCGAGTAGACGGTATTCCCTCTCTGATTAAAAGGTAAGTTACATTCTAAATCTCTCTCTAAACACTACAGTCCTAAGTTTGATTCTCAATCTAAATTTGTGTCCTTCTCTTTTTCAAGATTGACTGTCAATACCAGAAATTGTTCTCTCTAAACTCCATTTTTAGTCTTTCTTGTAGGATTTAGGTTTCTATTTCTATTCAGTTAGGGATTGTTTTGGGTCTTCCATTCATGGAAGATTGCATTTCTTGATTCTTAACCTGAGTGTAAAAAACCGAACCAAACCGACACCGAAACCGACACTGACCAAGCCGAACCATTAACAAACCGAAGCTTGGCGGTTTTGAATTGTTTGAAACCGATATCTTTCGGTTTGGTCTCGGTTTTGGCCTAAAACCGACCAAACCGAGCCGAGCTCACCCCTAGTACTAGTAATAATCTATAAATATATAAAAAGAGAGTCTCTATTCCATTCCACATTGCGCCACATGGAATTATGACGTGGAATTCCATGTGGCATCATCCTATTGCTCAAGCAAATGTGCAAAGAGTGAAAATAGGGATGGATTTGTAGGTATACCGGTTACATTTTGCTTATACCATGTACCAACCAAGTTTAACTTGGTACATAAAATTATGTATGCCTTTCTTAAGGTTTAAGAAGGAGGAGGTGAAAGATGTTGGGCTTGAGGCATTAGATCTGAAGCTACCTTTTGGTGAAATTGAAGTGCTCAAAGAGAATTTGAAGTTAATAAAAAGTCAGCTTGACCTCAAACAAGTGGAAATTCTGTCTGCTACAGACCCTATTGCAGATGAGAGGGCAGCTTCATTGCTAAAGAAGAATCCACCATCACCAGGATCTCCTGCCATATTCTTGAGTGATTAGTCTATTTATTTGCTTAAATGCTCGTTAGTTAGCTGCTTTCTCTATAATTGTGCAAGAATTTGACTAAAAACCATTGGTTGTCTACTACTAAGTTATAATTTGTTGCTTCATTATTCTTAAACTGGAAGCTTTATTTTTGCCTGTCAAACTTTCTTAAAGACCTACACTTGCATTTTAGGCTATGGAATTTCACGATAAGGTCCAAATATCCCAATTTAGGCTGCCCTTCATTCTTCCTATTAGAAATGTTTGGACAAAATGCCTGTAATAACTTTATGATCAGATAGGCAAAAAAGCTCAACCATCCTGAAGGTGCAACTCACTTTAAATCCAGGGTGAATAATCACATTTGGACTTCGAGACAAAGAAACCCATCCAGTTTATCAAATATTATGAGTGTCGAATGAATGTTATACAAAAGCTTTATAGTTTTCTCTAACTGATTATATAGCAACTTTTTTTGTAACTCAAATTCCAGGCACAACAAACTCAAGGAATCAGGATCAGTATATAGTAAACATTTATTTAGAAGCTATGTATGCCTTTCTTAAGGTTTAAGAAGGAGGAGGTGAAAGTTGTTGGGGTTCAGGCATTAGATCCGAAGCTACCCTTTGGTGATATTGAAGTGCTAGAGGATAATTTGGAGTTAATTAAAAGACAGCTTGGACTTGAACGAGTGGAAATTCTGTCTGCTAGAGACCCTAATGCAGTTGAGAGAGCTGGTCGACATGCTACATTGCTAAAGCAGAATCCACCATCACCAGGAGCTCCTACTGCCATATTCTTGAGGGAGTCTGTATGCTTAAATGCTTGGTTAGCTGCTTTCTCTATAATTATGGAATTTGACTAGAAACCATTTTCTACTGAAGTTCTTGTAATTTGTTGCTTCATGATAAAGTGCTTTCCCTCTGTTTTGGTCTGAATTGTTCATACAGTTTTTGTCTCCCCCTAGGTTTATTTTTCTTAAACTGGAATCTTTTTTTTTGCGTGTCAAACTTTCTTGAAAAACCTACCCTTGCATTTAGGCTATGGAAATCCTACAGAATTTCACGAGAAGGTCCAAAAATCCCAATTTAGCTCACCCTTTATTTTTCCTAACAGATTTGTTTGGACAAATTCTCTTCTCTCTAGGTGGTTTGGATTATGTTCGGTGCCTACCCTTTTGTCTTCAACATTGGTTTGAGCAACTTCACTAATTTAGTAGGTCATGTTGTCAAGAAGTTATGCATTTCAAAGGCTACTTCAAAAGAAAATTTAGGCTATAAGAAACAACGAGCACAAGTCTGGAGAACTCTTTTATTAGTAGTTTGTAAACTGAAAATATTACAGCATATTTATAGGCTACTACTAATGTAAAATACACAAGGATCAGGATTCCTAACTAGAAACTATGACATCTAAGGGATTAAATTCTTTAAGGATCCGCTCAATTAAAACTGAATAACTCATAATTTTCGTAGGTTAAGATGGAAAAACCTTCAGATTTTGCATAGATTTTACCTTGATCTTTTTACTGACTAGTGTATCATAATAAGTGGGCTCCATGGATCAAACTTGGATAATCCATATTCAGAGTTTGCATATTCTTAATAGTGTAAGGATACAAATTGTTTGTTCACTGCAGTTTGGAAAAGGTGAGTGGTGGAAAATAATGGTCGTTGAATCTAAATCCAAGCCTCGTACACCCCTCGTTAAGAAGAGTGATGTTGTTTGAGCATGAGGATAGTGTTCATCTTCGGTGGTGGCGGAAAGAGGTAGAAGTATCTGGGAAAGATGGGAGTGGTGGTTCAGGTAGGAATCGAGAGAAGATTATGAGGTTAAGGAGATGTGGGAGACTATTACCGATGGCGATTGTTTGCTTTCGGCTTTCTCTGTTTTGCAGATTGTTCCTTTATTATTGTGTACTCCATATATTGTTGGATATCTTAGGGCTCATCTGTTGCAACTTTCTGCATGTTAATGCAGATGTACAGGAAGTAATTAACTCCCAAGAAAGTGGATAGTTTTTTTTTTTTTTTGTCACTACATTATCGAATTAAGAATGGTGTTTTTTACTTTTAAATTGCATTTACATGTTTCTTTTTTAACTCCCTAGTATAGTTTATTCAGTTACAATTTTTTTTCATGTGACTCAATGGATGAAACAAGTCATAGATAAATGTCGGTAAGGAAGTTATGATGTTTTAGAAAATGTTCCATTAAAAATTCATTCATTTTAGTGGTTGGGGTTCACGATAATTTTTCCTTAAAAATTGATCATTCTACAATGTGCTGGCCAGAATGACCTGGATAATGTTACCGGGTTTCATGTACTAGCATGGAACCCATAATTCCAGGCCCTATAAGGTAAGTTTAGTCTACTCGTTTTGCTCTATTTATATATCAAGCATACTGAGGTTTTTTATTATTTTTTCTTTTTAAAGACAAGTATTGTCTTTACTCTTGAAAAAGGTCCCACCCCCGTGATGTTATTCAAATCTTTGGCAGTGTTTGCTCTGAGGGGCATTCCTTTGACGAAAATGACATTCAAGCAAATTCCCTTGTTTTTTGTGATTTAAGGATCCTTTTGACATTTTCTTCTTGTTCACTGAAGATTGATAGCCGACTGCAAAGAAAGTGTCCAGTTAGGATAGTTGATTAAGTGAACAGGGGGACTGCAATTTTTCTTTGGTACAGATGCACTAAACAAGCAGCCTTTATCTTATGAAGCTGGAGAAGTGTTAAGAATATGGTGAGTTGGAGAATAATATGGAGCGGGTCGCGTGGAGCAGACCGAGACCAAATGGAACGGACGGAGCTTGACCAAGTCAACCGAGATCAAGCCAAATAAAGATAGAATCAAGAAATATATTTTACCTTATTTAGAGATATAGTTTACTTTATTAAGTTGATGTATTTTAGGAAGAGGAGTATTCCTCAAGAATAGGGTTTATGCTTTAGTATAAATATAGGGTTAAGTTATTGTAAATTCTGAAGAGTGAATAAACACAAATATATTATCATACTCCTCTCCACCGGTTTTAACATGGTATCAGAGCTCTGGTTATCGCAAGGTCAGGGGTTCGAATCCTTCCGCTTGCATATTATTACCCGGATTATTGAGTGCTAGAAATTGCACTATGTTGATGCCCGATAAGTGGCATGTTTGTTAATCTCTCCACGTGTGTCACCGGGTCACACGTGAGGGGGAGTGTTGAAGTTTGATATACATTGTAGGTGCCCTCTCTAACACCTTAAGGTTTTAGAGGAGTTGGTTACTTAACATGGTATCAGAGCTTCCCATTTGGGGGGCCTGATGACCGACTACGCTTCCGCGATGAAGCCATCGTTGCCATGGTAGGCAACATGGCGGAGAAGATCAAGTGATGGGAGGAGCCCATGGAAGCCTCTTCGCGGCACCGGATGTGCACGATGAAAGCGTTGAGGAGGGACCCATTCTTGAAGACCATATTTGCTCCTTCGTGGCACGGATTGTGCAAGACAAACACGACGGAGCACGACCAACATAAAAAAAAAAAAAAAAAAAAAACTGGCAGCAACGGCGGTGGTTTCAAAGCTTGCGGCGGCAGTTGCTCGGCGAAGAAACAATTGGATCGATGTTGCATGTGAGGCTGCTATTTGCAATTTGTTGAAAAAAAAAAAAAAAAAAAAAAGAGATCCGAGCCATTCACGCAAAGGTCTTCAGTAATTTAATGGGAATCTTATGGTCTGTCTCATGAATTCACATGAGAAGGATAGTGAACAGTATCTTATTGACTAGTGCCATGGAGTTATGCCATGGGTATTTTTTGCCTTAGACCAAGGCTCTGATGGAAAAGAAAAAGGTGTGGTGTTGATGTTGAAAAAAAACAAAAAAAAAAGACCGAAATTCACCGATCGTTATGGCAGCGGCGGCGGTGGTGGTAGAGAAGTGGCTGGTGGCGACAAGTTAAAAGGGACAGATTGATGACCAGAATAAGACGTTGTAAGAGTGCAGCATGACGAAGAAGACAGGAGAAATCTGGGCAAACTGACGAGCAATTTGACTGCTGACTTGTTAAGACACTTGTGCTGTCAACGTTGCACACAAGTGGCTGAGACGAAAAAAAAAAAAAAAAAAAGTGTGCAGATTTTTTTATCCCCCGTTTTAATTGACATATTGGCAAGTTGGGTATCAACGTTGTAGATCCTCCAACTTGAGGGGGGGAGTTGGAGAATAAGATGGAGCGGACCGCGTGGAGCGGACCGCGTGGAGCGGACCGAGACCGATGGAGCGGACCGAGTTTGACCAGTCAAGAGAAGATCAAGTCAACTAAAGATAGAATCAATAGAATATATCTTACCTTATTTATTAGATGTAGTTTAGGAATAGAATATATCTTACCTTATTTAGTCGATGTAAATTAGGAATAGAGTATTGATCAAGTATTAGGGTTTAGGTTTGTGTATAAATAGAGGCTTAGGCAATTGTAAATTCTTGAGAGTGAATAAACACAAATATATTATCATACTCCTCTCCACCATATTCTTAACAAGAAGCAAGTATATAACTTTATCGATGATCCAAATCTCCCTTGTGAACCTGCCTTGAAGAAAATGTACAAATTGCTCGAAAAGTACGTAATCTTTTCTCTCACATTATTACACGTAATCTGCCTAAAATAGAATATTAAGTGAATAAATTCATGGTTTTGCAGGGTTGAAGCAAAGTGTCTACGCACTATTGCGCACAAGGGACATGGCAGTTTCACGGTGTAAATAATTTGGCATCCAGTTAACTGGTTAGAAGATTCAGGAGTCGTTAGGAAGGTATGCTTAAATATTATCATAAACAAGTTTACATCACACACACACACACACACACACACTTTACAGTCTGTTCAGATGTATTGTATCTGAACATTTCAGCAGAGTGCTGAAATGAACATTTTTTTCTTGTTCATTCTTCTGTTCAGTTAGCTCGGAAGTACATGAAACATGTTGCATCTGAACTTGAGGCAATGGACAGACCTGAAAAAGTAACACAGAGAGAATTTGTGGTTCTCCAAGGTGTGTTCGTTTTGCATTCCGTGTTCACCAGGTATATATTCCACTTCGTCAGTTCTGTTTATCATTTTTTTTTATATAAAATATGGTTCTTTTTTTTTTTTTTGGCAAGAAGATCTAGCAGTAGTCTTTATAAATTATTTCTTGCTTGCAGTTTGGGGGAGGATTTGATGCAGAGAGCATAAAGGCCGACAATAGCAAGATGGAAGCATGAGTATGTTTTGCAACTCTATTGGTAAAATTTTCTTTTGGTTCTTACCATTATATTCAATATGTAGAGCTCTATATTTCATTATCTTTTAAATTGAAACTCGACTTCAAAGCAAGAAGTATTCCATACATAGGCATATAATTCATGTGCATGATTAACATAACCATCACCAGAAAAGAAAAGGTGGTGACCGGAAGTGGACTTGCCCGTCGTGATCGTGGTGGCAGCTCAGAAATCCTATTGCCAGGTATTGTAAATGTGCATGATTAACATATAATTGTAAAGAGAAAGAAATGAAAGAAAAAAAAAGAAAGGGAAGAGTCGTACCAATCATGGGGTCGAACTGAGTCAACTCAGAGCACGAGACGCCCAAAGGCACGTCGAATCTTGCAGTCGGCGTTGTTGATTTCAACGTTTAAGGCACGGCACAGCACGGCACCTATGGTCCTTTCCGTGTTGGGTATTCTGTTTAATTTTTCTTTGACTAATAACTTTTAGAAAAAACTGCACCAAAAATCATCCAACTATGACCCTTTTGTGGATTGGATCACTAAACTTATTTTAGTTGCATTCAACACAACCAACTAATTCTTTTTTGCATCAAAAGTCACTATCACCAACACCGTTACATTTTTTTCGTTAAATAGTCATGCGCAACACATGTGATTGAATTTTAAGGGGTATTTTGGGTAGTACACTCTCCATTAATATTTAAAGATTGAACTTATTCTAAATAGATCCTTGGTGTATTGAAATTTTCTCATGTTCATCACTAAACCTTATTTTTTTTCACTTTAACTATTAAAAATAAATTCTTTTATTCAATTATGTTTCACTTCTGTTAATTTGACGTCTGCTTTGTTATAAACACCACCACCCCACCAACCACCACTGTCAAACTTACCTCCGCCCACCACCGTTAACAAAAACGGTAACACCAGTCGACCACTTAATCTGAGATCTTACTAGATTCAATGCAGAAATCATACACAATATTCAATTCCAGATCTAGGTTGCTCAAATCAAACCCACAAGCAATGAACTCAGATGTGTCCACACATGAACACACACATTACGAATCAAAAACAAAAAAAACCCAACAGATCTGTAGCGAAGAAAGAAAGAGTGAGGGAGGGGCGATTTCGGGGAGAGGGAGGAAGAGGAAGATGAAGAAGATGGACGTCGTTTCACAGATCGACCGCACACATTTTCCGGCGAACTCTGAGCCAAACTCCATTTCCGGCGAACTCTGTTCTACCAAGCTTTCTCCCCCATTATTCACTGTCGCACGCACAAACATACCCAGCAAAGTACAGTCACTGATTCTACAACTGAAGCTGAGTATATTGCTGCATCAGATGCTGCAAAAGAAGCTGTTTGGATTAAGAAGTTCATTGGTGATCTTGAGGTGGTTCCTAGTATTGCTAATCCAATATACCTTTATTGTGATAATAATGGTGCTATTGCTCAAGCAAAGGAACCAAGGGAAAATCAGAAATCCAAACACATACTCAGACGTTTTCATATCATTCGAGAAATTGTTGATAGGAGAGACGTAAATATATGCAGAGTACCAACTGATGATAATGTAGCAGACCCGCTAACAAAGGTACTTCACAAGCTAAACATGATGGTCATGTTAGGTCCATGGGTATTAGATACATGGGAGGTTGGGGCTAGGGCAGGTGGGAGATTGTTAGTGTTGGTGCCCTAGGAACGTTTATTTAAACGTTCTGTATGTTATCGTTTTATTCATATTAATAAAGATATGTTTTGATTATTATTGTTGTTCATGTTTACTTATAATAATCTCCATCCCTAGTACTTATGAAGCACTAGTATAAGTCTAAATGTTCATGGGATGATCATGTTAGACTTATGGGTACTTGTTGGAGAACAAGGTACTGGACATGACCCGCTCTATGAGATTTATGTCATGGTCAATGTTATATATAGATCTCATATTAGTTATGTCATTTGAATCCTTAGACATGAAGTTATTATAGTCTTCCACTTGATTAAAATTATGTTTGACATATTCAAACGCTACCTTTAACCAGGAAATTATAAAGGATATGATTGGCCGAATCGGATTCACGTAGGGAAGAATAATAAGCTAAATGGATTTGTCCCTCCTCGGAGAGATGTCAAGCTTGGGCCCCTCGTAGAATGATGTTGATGAAATGTTTGGCCAAACTCAAATGAATTGATTGGATCAATTTCATTTGGATTATCAACATATTCGGGATCGAGAAAGTATTGAACAAATACAAGTTGACTCAATGACCATGACTTGTGTTCAATGACATCGTGGACAAAGGGATTGTGACATGTTCTATAAAGCAATGCGAACTTGTATATAGTTACACTATTGGGGTAGGTATGACGGTTTGCTAGAACCTAATCATATATTATGGGTTTATACCCATTGCCAACTTAGTGTAATCCTATAGGGTCACACACAAATAGAACGAATCCTAAAGGACTTAATTGAAATTTTGGGTCGAAGGACCTTTGAGGGATTTTAGGAATTTAGAGGAGAAAACAAGAAATCGGAGAAATTGGATGGTCCGGTTGGACCTTGTATAGGACCCGGACGGACTGGTTATATGACCCGGTCGGACCATGCTTGGATCCTGTCGGACCTCCTTGTATACCCGGGCGGACCTAGTTGGTTTCGGCCTGGGATTTTCCTAGTCCGCTTTCTTGCGGATTGGGTCACTTGTTACTTATTTGGAATAGGAGAAACGAGTATAAAAAACCCCTCTAGTTGCCCTAATCAGTCCATAACTTTGTGAGAGCCTCCAAAGAGTTTGAAGGGTTATTTCTTGTTCTAAGACCCCTTGGGTGAAGAACAAGAACATCACATAAATTTCATATAGTTCTATACATTGTGAAAGCGTGTTTCACAATTTGGTCTAGCAACCAAGATCAAGAAGTTTTTTGATATTCGTTCGAAGGTGTGGATACCAATAGAGGGTGAAGCTTTTATCACCTCCATAGTTCGTGTTCCTTGCTATTGTTCGTGATCAAGTTTCAAATCTCCACCAAGATTCAAGGTTGTTAATTAAAGGCATCAAGGGCTAGTATTCTAGTATTCATTATGCAAGTGTTTGATTTAATCACATGAATGGATCTATGAGCTTTGGGTTTCATGAAAATTTTAATGTTTTATTCCGCTGCGCATGTTGATAGGAAACCCAACAGGTACTCTGGTAGATGTGCTTCATGTCCCGGACATCCGTAAGAATTTGGTTTCCGGGCCCCTGTTAGGTAAGGCCGGATTTAGGCTAGTATTTAAAACAGACAAATTTGTAATGACCAAATGTGGTCAGTTTATTGGTAAAGGGTACCTTGTTAAAGGGCTCTTTAAAATGAATTTAATGAACGTGTTCCGCCCAGAGGCGAAGAATAAAATTTCCGATTCTGCTTACTTGGTTGAGTGTTCTAATTTATGGCATGATATATTAGGACATGTAGATTTAAATTCACTACGAAGGTTAGTAAACTTAAATTTACTACCTAAGATGGAATTTAACTCACAAAATAAGTGTGAAATATGTGTGGAAGCTAAAATGACTAAAGCACCCTTTCATACAATAGAAATAAGTATAACACCTCTAGAACTAATTCATACAGATATTTGTGATTTAAAATTTGTGCAAACTAGAGGTGGGAAAAAGTACTTTGTAACATTCATTGATGATTGCACTAGATATTGTCATGTTTATCTTTTGAAAAGTAAAGACGAAGCCTTAGAAGCTTTTAAAGGATATAAGAATGAGATTGAAAATCAACTTAATTTAACAAGTAAGAAGATTCAAAGTGATAGAGGTGGAGAATATGTAGTTCCGTTAGAAGATATATGTTGGGACTCCGGTATTATTTATCAAACGACGGCTCCCTATTCCCCTCAATCTAACGGAGTTGCTGAACGGAAAAATAGAACTCTTAAAGAGATGATGAATGCTATGTTAATTAGCTCTGGCTTACCCGACAACATGTGGGGGGAAGCAATCCTTTCAGCCAATCACATTCTTAACAAATTACCACACAAGAAAAGAGATAAAACTCCATATGAATTATGGAACGGAAGAAAACCTTCCTACAATTATCTTAAAGTGTGGGGGTATCTAGCAAAGGTAGAAATACCTAAACCTAAACAAATAAGGATAGGACCTAAGACAATTGATTGTATTTTCATTGGGTATGCAAACAATAGTAGTGCTTATCGCTTTGTAGTGCACAACTCAGAAATTCCCGATATAACTGCGGGAACTACTATAGAATCAAGGAATGCAGTATTCTTTGAAACAAAGTTTCATTGTAAGGAAAATAATGGAGAAAGTTCACAGAAGAGAACTTATGACACTGCAATTGGTTCATCTTTAGAAGATGAAGAACCAAGACGCAGTAAAAGGACAAAAGTAGCCAAGACCTTTGGGCCTAATTTTCTAACTTACATGTTATGAACCAAGAACATTGCAAGAAGCTTTGTCTAGTCCAGAAGCTCCTCTCTAGAAAGAAGCTATTAATAGTGAAATTGAATCCATTATGCAAAATCATACGTGGGAGATAGTAGATCTTCCTCCAGGTTGCAAACCATTGGGTTGCAAATGAATCATTAAAAGGAAGTACAAAGCAGATGGAACTATTGATAAATACAAAACTATATTAGTAGCTCAAGGGTTTAGACAAAAGGAAAGATATGACTTCTTCGATACATATTCTCCTTGGACAAGGATCACTTCAATTCGTGTTCTCATTGCTATTGCAGCTTTGCATAACCTTGAGATACATCAAATGGATGTGAAAACGGCCTTTCTAAATGGAGAATTAGATGAGGTAATTTATATGCAACAACCTGAAGGATTCGTTGCACGTGGACAAGAACATAAAGTGTGCAAACTTGTCAAATCATTGTACGGTCTTAAACAAGCACCAAAACAATGGCACTAGAAGTTTAACCGAACTATGTTGTCCAACGAGTTCAAAATAAATGAGTGTGACAAATGTGTATACATTAAAGGCACACTGGATGAATATGTGATTGTATGTCTATATGTGGATGACATGTTAATCATTGGAAGTAATCATGATATAATCATGAAAACGAAGAACATGTTAAAGAAAAACTTTGACATGAAAGATCTGGGTGAAGCTGATGTTATTCTAGGTATAAAGATCTCGAGAATAAATGATGGATTGTCTTATCACAATCTCACTACATCGAGAATGTGCTTAAGAATTTTGAAGCCTTTGATTTACCTTCGGCTAAGACTCTGATATATCTAAATCTACATTTAGCCAAAAATAGAGGTGACCCAGTTTCACAGTTGAAGTATGCTAGAATTATAGGCAGTCTGATGTACTTAACAAATTATACACGACCAGATATAGCATACTCAGTAAGTAAACTCAGTAGGTTTGCAAGTAATCCAAATAGTGATCATTGGGCAGCGCTGACAAGAGTACTAAGGTATTTAAAACACACTATGAGCCATGGATTACATTATACAAGATATTCAGCTGTATTGGAAGGATACAGTGATGCGAATTGGATATCTGACACAAAAGACTCAAGATCCACAAGTGGGTATGTATTTACCATTGGTGGAGGAGCAGTGTCTTGGAAATCCTCTAAACAAACTTGTATAGCTCGATCCACTATGGAATATGAGTTTATTGCCTTGGATAAAGCTGGAGAAGAAGCCGAATGGCTTAGAAATGTTTTAGAGGATATTCCATGTTGGAATAAGCTGGTACCTTCTGTCATGATACATTACGATAGTATGTCAGCAATAGGAAGAGCAAAAAGTTGTATGTACAATGAAAAGCCGCGACGCATACGAAGAAGGCACAATACAGTAAGACAATTGATCTCTAATGGAATAATTTACATTGACTATGTGAAGTCAAAAGAAAATATAGCGGATCCGTTTACGAAATGTATAAACAGAGATCAAATGTACAATGCAAGTAAGGGGAATGGGGTTAAAACCCAAACAACAAAGAATTCCATAACGGTAACTCAACCATGATGAGTGGAGATCCCACAAACTTGGTTCAATGAGATAACTATGTTATGGATATTCTAGTGATGCAATTGGAACCCAAATATAACCCATTCTCAGAAGCTACCTGAGTGCTAAAAGCCTATAGACGTGTGGTAAGGGTAAGCTTTACGCTTTTAATGATTCCTATACCTTGGTTTACATAAAAACGCTGACCAGTTCAAGACATCGCGTTCACTGAGCAGCCAGTAAATCCGATAGCATCTTACTAAAGATGGTTCAAATCCGGAAGCTACCTACCCCGATGCGGTAACAGTTCGTGGGAACTTTCTATAGAGTTTGCATTCATACATTAATTTCATTCATGTGGGGGATTATTGGAAATTGGTTTACAATATTAGGTTTGACCAATGTTTGACCAAATTTAATTGTTAATTCCATTTAATAAAAATGGAAATAAGTTGCAAATTATTAATCTACCTTCGGAGTAGATTAACGTGGTATATTTATTTTCTCAAAACCAATTTCGGGTGAATGAGAAATTAATTGATGAAAGTGGCAACTTAGTGTTAATGGTTGAAGAGATTTGGGAATGGAAATGCCATATCCCACATAGCTAAGAAAGAGGAATTGAAAGCACTATATTAATGTGAGCTACTAAGGAGTCGTAATCAAATGGTTCCCTCCTTGGGCCAACCAAGTGAACCATTGGGCCTCCATGCAACTAGTGGCCCAATAGTGCCAATTTTAGACTAGCTCCAAATTGACACTTGACCCGCGAAGGGCGATTTAGGGCTCACTTTGCACTGGGAGTTGTGGAGCCTTAATCTTTTGACAAAATTCGGCTCGAAGGTGGTTCAGCTTGGGGTATAGTTGGTTTGGTGCGGCTCAGCTCGGTAGATGGGCTGCTAGCAGATTGGGCTTGGGCGGGCCAGTCCCGAGATAGGCCTAGTCTGAAAGGTTCTGGGGCGGAGCGGCAAGGGTTGTGTCGGTGCGGTTGTAACCGCCGGGCCGACCCGCATCCCTTCGAATGGGCAGATCCGGCAATCTGGATCGACCCAGTCGATCTCCACCTTCCATCCAATTATGATCCTACGGCTGAGATCCCACCGGGCACCATTTGTAACTATTTCCTAAAGGCACCTTGCCTCTTCAATATCTATATAAAGGCCCTCCCCCTCATTTGCATTCCATCAATAATTCACAAAGCATTCTAGAGTTCTGTAAAGCATCCTAGCATTCTTAGAGTTTCCAGTTAAGTCCGAGAAGTTCCCAAATATCAAGTAGTTTGCCGAGACTTCCACTGTTAATCCGAAGTCAGTTAGTCGTTGTATCTTGGAGACGTTTGCCGAAGACCATTAAGCATTGTTATACGGGGCAATTTCGTCTTAAGGAGAAAGAGTCCAACTCTTGCCTCAACTATCCAGAAAGTCTGTCCCTAATTTTATTTTTATTTTAAAGTCATTTTTAAATACACCGTTACTATTTTCCATCAAATATGATATCTTCTTTAGTTGGAACTTGGAAGTGTATCAAGAATAAAATCTTTGTGAATCTCAATGCCATTATATAAAGGATTAACCTTTTACATTAAGGTAAAGTAGCAACAACTTGTGATTTGACAATAGAATGCTCTCTAATATGGTTTGGGAAAATTTCAATTTGGTAACATCATTTTTGCAATTTGGTTCCTGTGTTTGTATTTCTTGCAACCCGATTCCTGTGTGTCATTTTATTGCAAATTGATATAAAAACTAACAAAATTGTTAGTTTTTTAACGGAAAAATAGTCAAGTGGATATCACATGACCTTTTAAAGGTATAGTTGTCATTTCTCAAGTGTATGTGCTAATGATTGTAAGGGTTGAAGGGAATTGCTCCTTTTGGAAGGTGAAAAGCGAGGGTTTGATATTTATTGTGTAGGAGTTAATTACACCATTAATGGAGTGGTGAGGTTATTACCCTTTAATGAAGAAGATGACGACGAACTAGTTCTCATTTACGCATAAACACACACATGCCTTGCACCCTTACACTCGACAATTATACCCTTAAAAAAGTCATGTGATATGCACACGAGTTTTCCCGTCAACAAACTAACATTCGTTAGTTTTATATCAATTTGCAACAAAATGACAAACACAGGAGTCGGGTTGCAAGAAATACAAACACATGAACCTAATTGGAAAAAGTGATACAAACACAGGTTACCAAATTGCAATTTGCCCATATGGTTTGGTCATCTTTAGTGCAGTCCATTGACTGGACATGTGAGAGTTCAACATCGTCCATACTTTAACATTTCATTGACTTCAGTTATTTCAGCTAAGATTTTGTGCCAAATACTTGAGGTCGGCTCTATGAATCATAGTACACTATTTTGTTTGGTCCAATGTCCCGTTGGTCAAATGACCTGAACTGAATAATCACAGAAATTTCAATCAAATATGTAATCTAGGGTGAGCAACGAGACTACCTTTGAAAGGCTAGTTAGAAAGTGATACTTTACTTTACTTAGTATTGGTTATTTTAATAAATGCTTGGGCATGTATCCAAGTTGTGTATATAAGATGCAGGGGGTTGAGGTGAAAGACAATGAAAAATAGATTGTTTTTAAAATGCACTTTTTAAGTGAAACATCTCCTAGAATGGATAGTGGACTTTTAATGAAATGAAGGGAGTACTGTCTATAAGAATGTGCTTGACCATCTAGATCTTGTTCTAGGCGTGGTGCTGTATGTCACGTTAATCTGTTGTATCCTTCTTGGATCTTTTCTAATCACCACAGCTGGCAAAGTATGGGGGTTGCTAAAAAATAAAAGCTAAAACAGTGGCAGTTATTGTAATTTACGAAATAATCAAGCCGGTTGATTAGCCTGCAATACACGTGTAGACGCTAAGTTTACCCTAATTTCTGGCTATAAATACACCTTAACCTGAATGGTATACACATCTGCCTCCATTTCCATTTCTACGGCGGTGATGAATATTTCTGTTGATGATGAAGATGATGGTGATGATTGTTGTGAGATGTTGATCTCTTTCAACAATCGTATCAACATGCCATCGAAAAATATGGTAGGATCCAAGTTCTTTTTTGTAATGTGATCTGATTTTTTTTCATATATTTGTTGATAATTTATGATCCGTTTATCCGATCATTTATGATTTCTGGTGATTTGGTTGAATAGATTTGTCTGAATGAACTTCCCTAGTTTCCTATTGATACTACTTTTGCTATTAACTCAGATTTGCTCATTAGAATGCATGTAGTTCATTGGGCTTGAGTCCTTGTTGGTTTGTTATTTTTCTTTTCAAGTCTTTACTTTTTCTGGATTCTATGGTTATTATTTGATTCCCTCGTTGAATGACTGTTTTATATTGAATGTAAACTTGATGGCAATTTGTTGCAAGGAAATAGGGAAACGAGTTTTGATAAAAGCTATGGTCATTTGATAAAAGTCGTGGTGTTAGTGGATCCAGCCGCTAAACATAATATTATTTCCCAACTGTTAGTAGAGAAATTACAGAAACGACAGCATATAGAGTGACCTAAAACATACTACTTTTGATTCATTATTATATTGCTAATCTTGATGTTGAGTGAGTTTTAATGTCCCTTCGATTCTTTGTCACTTTCCTGTTGCAATTAATATAATTTGTTAAAAGTTTTTTCAGAAATCATGAACCAAGACCAAACGAGTTCAAGAGAAGGAGCACCTGCACCTTCTGCTGATCTCGTGGATGTTCAGACTAGAAACTGTAGCTACGTTATGCGCCTTCTCCTGCCAGGCATCAGCCAAGACAGTAAGTTCATCTTAAAGACACGCACACACACACACACACACTTTTACATGCACTAACATTAATATTCCATTTTTTCGCATACATATTTTCAAATTAAGCAGAACATATACCTACTGGGGTGCAACCAAAGAGTTCGTTTCTAGGGTTAAGGTAAATAGCTGGTAGAATCATACATTAAAATTGCAATTTTCAGACTATTAACTTTCACTTCAAGGTAGAGGGGATTTTCACGGTGTCTCAATGCATCTGCGAGGGGCCGAAATAGAAGAGGATTTACTACCTTTAGAAGTGTTGACATAGTTGTGGTGTTCAATGCCGCAGAAACTAGGAACCGTGCAAACAAACTATGAGTTTTCAGGTCAGGGATCAAACAATGACTCTCCAAGGTGATTGTTGGTGTCATTGATGAAAATCATTCCCGTTACTTATGACTTACTGATGAGCTGTAACACAAGTTATTTTGTGCTCGGGCATTTACAAAACTGGAGCAACATCAGTTATACTCAAATCAGGGACTCCTTCCAAGCAAGCGCGGGGGGGGGGGGGGGGGAGGGCGTGAGAGAGAGAGAGAGAGAGAGAGAGAGAGATATAGAGAGAGTCCTTGCCATATTTCATACACATATATGGCACACATTATGGATGTGCTTCAGATCTACTGCTGAACTCGAATTGACTTATGTGTCCTAATTCCAGTCACTTTGAATTGGCTACATGAATCCTTTTCCATTGAAGTTTACAGGCAGTTATGAAATCCCGGACAATCCTTGCCATATTCATAAGAATATATATACTAAGGATGCTGAACTCGAAAAAACTTTGTGTCCTAGTTCCAGTCACTTTGAATTGGCTATATTAATCCTTTCCCACCATTGAGTTTGACCCAAAACATGGTCGTCACATCCCCTAGACTCATTTGTATCTCTCTTTAGGAATAATTGCAAAACAAAGTACCTCAACTATAGGGTTTGTATGTTTATAGTAGCTAAACTCATTTTTGTTGCAAATAAAATACCTTAATTAATTATTTTGTGCATATGAGGTCACTGATACTAACCCTTTCCAATTTTGGACGTTAAATACGCATGTGCCTGTGCACGTGAGTTTCTTGAGTTTATTGCCAAAATAACTCGCGTACTATTTCAGAATAACACTTTTACCTCCGTACTGCCTAAACACTAAATGTATGATGCGTACTATGATTTTATTAGCAAAATTAACCAAACTACTGTTCAATCGTCAATTTTTCTAACAAATATTTTTTCTAACGAACGTTAATTTATTCTAACGAGTATTACTTACCATTTTAACTTCCTTTGTTTTTTTTACCATTTAAGTGATATTAATTTAAAAAGTATAAAAGTATATTATTAATGTTCATTTAACATTAATTAAATATAAAAATAGTCAAACTATATATAAAGAAAAATCAAACCATTCCATAACGAATTACATTTTTAAAAAATGTTTCTTCAAAAAACAAAACGTATTCATTTTCCTCTTTCAAATCAAGAAGCCACACCACCACCACCACCCAACACGGCCACCAGCTCAACCATCAACACCACTCCCAAAATTCATATCCCAACCAAAACTCTCACAAACCAGTTAATATCTAATACACCCACCTATTCGAAAAGCAAATAAAAATTTACAACTAAATTGGGGGAAATCCAAGATGATGTCAAACCTAGATCTAAATTTTCAAGCCATAATCAGAATTTTAGAAACCCAGATCAAGTGTTCACAACCAAAATATGAATTCAATTGGGTTATAAATTGTAGTTGTTGTCATCGTAATTCGGGGCTTGTCTTCTACTAATTTCATCATTTAATTTTTGTCTTCCTAATAGTTAGACAGTTGTGTTGCTCCATCCAAGGGCGGATCTTGCATGCTAGTAGGGGGTACACGTGCACCCGGTCAACCCAATTTTTTTACTGAGTGCACCCCTAAAAAAATTAATTAGAGTCGTAATTTAACTAGAAGGGATGTTAACTTAGTAGAAGGAAAAGTTAACAAATCAACGCTGACATAAGTTTACGGGAATCGAAGCGGAGCCACACGACACAAACACATTCGCAAAATCAGAAACTTACTTACCTTCTTTCAGGAAAAAAAAATAAAATTACCGACCTATTGCTGCGTGGACAAGAGAAAGAAAGAGCCAATGACTGCAGATCCGCCTGTCGATACATATTCTCCGTGGACAAGGATCACTTCAATTCGTGTTCTCATTGCTATTGCAGCTTTGCATAACCTTGAGATACATCAAATGGATGTGAAAACGGCCTTTCTAAATGGAGAATTAGATGAGGTAATTTATATGCAACAACCTGAAGGATTCGTTGCACGTGGACAAGAACATAAAGTGTGCAAACTTGTCAAATCATTGTACGGTCTTAAACAAGCACCGAAACAATGGCACGAGAAGTTTGACCGAACTATGTTGTCCAACGAGTTCAAAATAAATGAGTGTGACAAATGTGTATACATTAAAGGCACACTGGATGAATATGTGATTGTATGTCTATATTTGGATGACATGTTAATCATTGGAAGTAATCATGATATAATCATGAAAACGAAGAACATGTTAAAGAAAAACTTTGACATGAAAGATCTGGGTGAAGCTGATGTTATTCTAGGTATAAAGATCTCGAGAATAAATGATGGATTGTCTTATCACAATCTCACTACATCGAGAATGTGCTTAAGAATTTTGAAGCCTTTGATTTACCTTCGGCTAAGACTCTGGTAGATCTAAATCTACATTTAGCCAAAAATAGAGGTGACCCAGTTTCACAGTTGAAGTATGCTAGAATTATAGGCAGTCTGATGTACTTAACAAATTATACACGACCAGATATAGCATACTCAGTAAGTAAACTCAGTAGGTTTGTAAGTAATCCAAATAGTGATCATTGGGCAGCGCTGACAAGAGTACTAAGGTATTTAAAACACACTATGAGCCATGGATTACATTATACAAGATATTCAGGTGTATTGGAAGGATACAGTGATGCGAATTGGATATCTAACACAAAAGACTCAAGATCCACAAGTGGGTATGTATTTACCATTGGTGGAGGAGCAGTGTCTTGGAAATCCTCTAAACAAACTTGTATAGCTCGATCCACTATGGAATATGAGTTTATTGCCTTGGATAAAGCTGGAGAAGAAGCCGAATGGCTTAGAAACGTTTTAGAGGATATTCCATGTTGGAATAAGCTGGTACCTTCTGTCATGATACATTGCGATAGTATGTCAGCAATAGGAAGAGTAAAAAGTTGTATGTACAACAAAAGCCGCGACACATACGAAGAAGGCACAATACAGTAAGACAATTGATCTCTAATGGAATAATTTCCATTGACTATGTGAAGTCAAAAGAAAATATAGCGGATCCGTTTACGAAATGTATAAACAGAGATCAAATGTACAATGCAAGTAAGGGGAATGGGGTTAAAACCCAAACAACAAAGAATTCCATAACGGTAACTCAACCATGATGAGTGGAGATCCCACAAACTTGGTTCAATGAGATAACTATGTTATGGATATTCTAGTGATGCAATTGGAACCCAAATATAACCCATTCTCAGAAGCTACATGAGTGCTAAAAGCCTGTAGACGTGTGGTATGGGTAAGCTTTACTCTTTTAATGATTCCTATACCTTGGTTTACATAAAAACGCTGACCAGTTCAAGACATCGCGTTCACTAAGCAGCCAGTAAATCCGATAGCATCTTACTAAAGATGGTTCAAATCCGGAAGCTACCTACCCCGATGCGGTAACAGTTCGTGGGAACTTTCTATAGAGTTTGCATTCATACATTAATTCCATTCATGTGGGGGATTGTTGGAAATTGGTTTACAATATTGGGTTTGACCAATGTTTGACCAAATTTAATTGTTAATTCCATTTAATAAAAATGGAAATAAGTTGCAAATTATTAATCTACCTTCGGAGTAGATTAACGTGGTATATTTATTTTCTCAAAACCAATTTCGAGTGAATGAGAAATTAATTGATGAAAGTGGCAACTTAGTGTTAATTGTTGAAGAGATTTGGGAATGGAAATGCCATATCCCACATAGCTAAGAAAGAGGAATTGAAAGCACTATATTAATGTGAGCTACTAAGGAGTCGTCATCAAATGGTTCCCTCCTTGGGCCAACCAAGTAAACCATTGGGCCTCCGTGCAACTAGTGGCCCAATAGTGCCAATTTTGGACTAGCTCCAAATTGACACTTGACCCGCGAAAGGCGGTTTAGGGCGCACTTTGCACTGGGAGTTGTGGAGCCTTAATCTTTTGACAAAATTCGGCTCGAAGGTGGTTCGGTATTTGAGGGAAGTTAAGTCCGAGATTCGTCGGACCATTTGAGATTTTGGAACGAGTTGGGATGGTAGCTTACAAGTTGGCTTTACCGCCTGTGCTAACTGGACTGCATAATGTGTTCCATGTGTCGATGTTAAGGAAGTACATTCATGATCCGGGTCAGGTGATCGAGTATAAACAACTAAGAGTCCGTGCTTATTTAAGTTACGACGAAGAACCCGTAAAGATCGTGGATAGGAAGGATCAAACCTTGAGGAAAAGAGTGATTCCCTATGTGAAGGTGCAATGGAGCAACCATACGGGAAGAGAAGCAGCGTGAGAGCTCGAGAGCGAGATGCGAGAGGCGTATCCCACCCCGTTTTCTGATTAAGGTATGTTTAGTTTGGTGGACCAAACTCTTTTAAGGAGGAAAGAATGTAATAACCAGAAATTTGAGACTTAATTTAAACTCTTTTATTAGTTGGGTTCGGTAAAATATTAATTAAGTTGGGCTCGAGTAAGTGTGCTTAGTGATTGGGTTGAAGAAAAAAAACCCAAGTCTTTAATTAATTAAAGTAAGAATCCTTATTGGGTTAGGTTTGGAAACCCACCCTACTTAAACCTCTCTAGTGAACCCTAGCCCCTTTATTATTTATCACAAAGAAAGGAAAAGAACGGGGAGAGAGAGAGGAGATGCGGCAGAGAAAGAAAGAGAGGAGGAAAACCGAGAGAGAGGAAGAGGACTCGGAAGAGGGGAAAGAAGAAGGTCATGCTTATCAAAGGTAAATCTAAAACCCTTAAACCTTCTCTTCTCCATTGATCATTGGAAATTATGATGATGAAACCCTAAGAATAAATATGATCAACTAGGATTTGGGGTTGATTAGGGTTTTAAGAAGACAAGTATAAGTGCAGTGTGTGCGTGTGTGTTTGTGCAGTGGTTGTGTGTGTGTGCGTGTGTTAGTGTGTGTTGTGTGTGTGTGTGTGTGTGTTTTTAAAGGTGAAAACAGTGTGTGAATGTGTGCTGTGAATAGTAATCTGCGATGAATAGTAATCTGCGATGAATAAGTAATCTGCGGTGAATAGTAATTTACGCTGTGAATAGTGAACTAAGCTGGGAATAGTGTTTTCATGTGATTAATGAAATCCTAAAACATAATAATTGAGATTGGAGACATTGAAACCCTAGGGGTATTTTAGTAAATCAATGAGGGTATTTTGGGAATGCAATTAATGGGTAGAACAAACCCTAGATTGACTATCAACCTTAATAAGGGGTTTAAGAACATAAACTCATAAGGTTAAGGAAGTAAAGTAAAGTATTTTGGGGACGGAGTAAAATAGTATTACTTGTCCTAAGAAATATTTTGTGCATGATTGTAGATTCTTGCGCAAGGCTTGCTAAGAGGAATAACGCAAAGCCAAGGTAAGGGATTACGTTCCTTAAGTACTTTGATGATTCATCCTTTTTTGTAGGATCTTCCTTATTTCTTTCAAGTGTAGCTACCGATGGTCCGTAGCATTTGAACTCTGATGTTGTTGAACGTGTTTTGATTATCTTACCCTTGATGTATTTTGTTCAATGGGTATCCAAACGAATTGAAATTGCCTTAAGTATTCTTATACCTAGAATACTAAGAACTATAACTGTATCTAATTGAAATAGGTGCGGTTGGATTAGTCTGATTGAAAAGGACTAATTACGAATAACTCTAGTTTGATAGAAAAGAACTTAGACTTTTAAATTGCTACATGAGGAAGTAGCTTGGTTATCATGATATACCTAAATAAGGGAGCACCCTGAAAAGGTGTAAGGTCTCTTATTCTCTTAACACCCTGAAAAGATGTGACACCCTGAAAAGGTGTTTGAAACTGTGACACCCTGAAAAGGTGTTTGAAACTGCGACACCCTGAAAAGGTGTTTGAAACTCTGGAATTGACGGATTGAACTAGGACCATAATTCATTGATTTGATAACTGTGTTTGTTACATACAGTTAAGATTATTAATATTAGCCTTTCATTGAATAATGTTGTTTGGCTCCGTTCTTTCGGTCATCTCTCCTTAGTACCCGGAGAGATCCTGTATGAACTTACTGAGCATTGTTCGCTCACCCCTTCTTATATTATTTTTCCCAGGTAATAAGTAGTGGAAAGGGTTAGATCGCAGAGCATGGCGGTCCGTGACATGATGAAGAATTTTAGGACATTGATTTTGGTTTATGTTGAAGAGCTAGTGGGTTGTACTAGCCGTTAAGATTTGGATTTCAGTTATGCTTCCGCTTTATTTTGAATTATGGTTAAGTAAACTAGACGTTGTATGTTAATGTTGGATTTGAATTATGTTGACGTTTGAGATATCCTGGTTATGGATTATTATTATAAATGTTGGAAAGTTTGGGTCGTTACATTTATGGTGTCGTTAATTTGAGGTGTTTTTTCTAAATAGCCAATAGAAAGCGACAGAAACAAAGATATGTGGTTTTTAATTAAACGATTTGGATTTTCTTCTATATACTCCCTCTGTACCGGAAAAAGAGTCCCATTTTTTTCATTGTTACCATGAAGAAACTTTGAGCAATAATTAAAGCTACTTTTACTTATCCTAATGAAAATTTAAAAATTGTTATTGATACACCATTATAAATACTATCAATATCTATTTTTGTACTATGTAGGTATGTAATTGCTGGTCTGCTCAAAAGAAACATATGTGAGTGTTAACTACACTAATAAATCATTGATATAGTTTTAGTTCCACTTTGGTGATAATATTTTTCAATTTTTTTTTTATAATTCTGCTTAAAGTTCAAGTTTTTATAGCCTGGCCTGCAAATTAGATGTGCATTTTTGTAGGCGAGCAATAAAAAAGTATAATAAGCTTTTATAGTGTATGAATTCTGAAAGCAAGTAACTTTAGAGTTTAAATCCTCTGTGCCACTTTGTGTACCACTTCATGTGCCACAAGTAATCTAATGGTTCAGAGTTATTGAGATGGTTATTATTGTAATATTATGCAAACATGTGAACGGTTGGATTGCAAGTGGTACATGGAGTGGCACACAAATGTGGTATAGGAGATCTCGACTCGTAACTTTATGCGTCAAATCTTCATTCCAGTGAGAACATAATCGATTCTGAAAGTCAGGAAACTTTAATCTTCTTATCCCCTTTTCCCTCTTGAGCAATAATTAAAGTTGTTATTGATAAATCAAAGTCAATCTTGTTATCCTAATAAAATTCTAAAAGTTGTTATTGATAAATTATTAAGTGATTTATCAATAACAACTTTTAGAATTTTATTAGGATAGCTAGATTGACTTTAATATTCGGTCAAAATTACCTTGTGATGACTAAAAAAAGTCAACTGGGAAGTTTGTTTTGGGACGGAGGGAGTACATATTTAGACATAGTTAAGTACCTATTTTAATAGTGGTCTCTCATATGATTCAACATAGTAACTAAATATTAAAGATAATATTTTACCTACCAAAAGAAAATCTTAAATATAAAACATTTTACGTCAACATATACTACTCCGTCCCACTAAAAGTTACACTCTTTACCTCATCGATGTCTTGCTAAAAAATATACTTTTCTAAAATGAAAATGTTTTAATACTTCTTTACATAATGAAATCAAAACACTTAATCTTCTTGTCCAAAATAAAAATATAATTTTTAGTGGGATGGTGGGAGTATGATGGTATTTATAATAATTACAATGGAGAAAATACATTGTTAAAAAAAAAAAAAAAAAAAAAAAAAAAGAGTCAAGGAGGGGCAGTGGCCCCTCCTTGCCCTATGTAGCTCCGCCCATGCTTTGGAGGATGATGAAATTTAGTGTCCTGCGGAAATGGATTTGAGAAGTTGGGGAGAATGGGGGATTTGAGTAGACAGAGTAGGCAGTTGGAGGCGCTCACTTGGAAGCAGTGTTCTAAAAGTCGCTTGCCTAGAGCGTCTAGGCCCTGCCTAGGCGCTAGGCGTTCATGAAATGCCTAGCTGCCGCCTAGGATATTACAATTATTGTGACGACGCGTCTCAATTTCATATAAATTTTACGTAGAATATTTTTTTTATAATTTAATTTGTGTTAATTTGATTATTTTAAAAGACTTACTTGATCTATTAAAATATTAAATAAAAGTATTTGGGTTGCAAAATGATTAACTAGCATGAGTAGAAGCTAAAATGGATATCTTTAACTCAATATATTAATTCTAATTGAATTATTATATCTGTTATTATGTCTAAATTATGTTAATAATGATGATTAGTTAAGGTTCAATTTAGTTAGATTATTGTTATTAGTCGTAGCCTACATAGTTGACCAAATATGGAAATTTCGACTAGTTTTAAATCTTATTGGTCCTAATTGGTTTACTTGGATTGTGCTTCTTAATATTAGTTGTAAGTTAAATAAAAAGCATTCTTTAAAAATCTGAGAGTGTGAGTGTGAGAGTGAGATGAGTAGGTGACTCAGCTTAGGGAGGTTATGTGTTTAATTTAAATTATTAAAGGGTTTAAGTGGCAATAGCTTATTTTTGGAGGATCAAAGAGTAAAAGTTAAAAACTTTATTGATATAAAAAGGGGAGAACTTCATCATGAAGCATTTTTTTTTTTTACCCAAACAACTCAGTTCCTCCGTCCCTGTGTTCGACCGAAGGGTTTCTTCACCAAATCTCGTCCTTCTTGTCTAAATAACTTCCATTAATTCAACTATCCGACCACACCAAAAATCTAACTTTCCCAATTTTCTCTCCATGGATGAAAAGGTAAGGTTTTCTCCTTATTTTGATTTTATTACTTTTAATTATTCCTCCGTTCTAAAATCCGACTTCACTAAAATGTTCAGGGCGTTGAATAGGTCATTTCTAACCGATTAGAATATATTTCCATCGATACTTTCCCCGTAGTAAGTAAGTTACTATTTCCCCTTCTATTATAAAAATGTTCATACATATTTATTATGATACTTTTTCTGATAATTGTTGCTTTGGGGAAAGTATTGGAGCTATTTCTAGTTTGGTGATTTGGTGAGTATTCTCCTATTGGAATCATTTTATGGGTTTATATACATGAAATAGAAAGTTGTAATAGTACTTTTGAGACGGTGAAATAGATTTAGTGTGATACTTGTGATGGTAAGTGTTAGCTTTGTGGTGAGTATTGGAGTAAGTTGACATTAGCTATGTTAAAGAAGCTATTTTAGTGTTATTGAACTCAGTTGTGTTGAGTTATGATTAGTAAGATAGAAGTTGGGATAGTACTTTTGGGATGGTGAAACGAAGGGAGTATAACAATTCCTCAGTTTTGGGCCTGGCGTGAAGTTGGGCGGCCGCCCAAATGGGCAGGCGACCGCACAATCTTCTGGAAGGATTTGTTCTTGGTTTTCCTTTAAGTGGGCGACCGCACACCCCTCAATGGGCGGCCGCACACACTCCCCTGTGAATGAATAATGGTTCCAAATGGGTGAACTAAAGGGTGATCTTTGTTTAGCCTGAGAGGATGGTCTAGGGTAATTGTAGGAGTGTTTTGGGGAAGGTTGTTGAGGGTCAGGTTTAATGTATTTGGGCTTCAATGGTGAATGATGAATATTAAATGTGATACAATTTGAATTAACGAGATTATGCAATTGTGCCTACGTGATTTATATGGTTAATGGACTAGTCCCCTACTTTGGGCCTAGTGCTAGTTTTGTTATATCAAGTAAATATTACTTGTGTACTCACATGTGTGTCCAGCTGGCTTGTTGTTTCGGGGGTGTATAGGTTCATGTTTATTAGGAGTGCTGGGCTAAGTAATAACCGTGAATCTATGCATCTGTGACCGTTTGCTCCTACTCTTGATCACGGTAGGGGTCTGGCTTTCCCAATTATTGGAGCATTATGCACAATGATTGAATAGCTCTTTTTGTTCTTGGTTTGAGATTCTGGGTAACGGGTCTCCATTGATATTATGAAGCTACGTTCAGTATGAAGGCCTACATCAACGGTAACATCAGTTTGAAAGTTCTGGTTATGAATGGGTATGGAGTAATAAGGAGGAAAGAAATATCCTTTGTAATGTGTACTCAGTTATATGTGTTGCATAATGGGTAGGATTAGCTACTCATATGACTTGCTACTTGATGCATTGCTATATGTGATCCTTCCATGCTTCATTATCATATGTATGCATATCATGTAGCTATAGTAGTAACTTACTGAGATTTTATCTCACCCCGTTCTTTGTTTATTTGTTTCCTTAGTTTTCAGGTAAGGAAGATCGTCAGTAAGGTACGACTTAGCGGGGAATATTTGAGAAGATTATTGCTTTTATGGGTAGTTGCTCTATTGAGCTTATGTATGTTTATTCTCGTGAGGACGATGGTTTTACTGGGTTATATAAACTCTATAAATTTGGGTAGATGAGTTTGTGCCTGTAATAAAGTGTTGTTATTATTTTGGTGCCGGCCTTTGTTGCCAGGCGTGTCTAGACTTTTTCACAACTCTAGTTGGTTTGGTTGTTTCATTAGTAAAGGCAGTTAGCCTATTGTCATTTTAGTATTCTGTTGTCGAGCAAGTGTAGCTCGTGTATTATTCAGTTTTATGGATAGTGATAGTATTAGCAAGCGTCATGTCCATTTTTGATTTATATCCAGATATTGGTAGTAGGGACGTGTCGAATTCTATGGTTCATATCAAACCTAAGATTTCGGGGCGTTACAATTATGTTTGAAGTCTCGGCCCCGCCTAGGCGTTAGGCCCAGCTGCGACGCCTAGCGCTTTTTAGAACCTTGCTTGGAAGATGTGAGAATGTGAAAGTTTGGTTACTTACCGGCTCTTATCTCTCTGTCTCGCCTCTGTATTTTCACAGACGCATTTGCAAATAATTTTATCTTACCGGAATGATGTTCTGGTGTTTTTTTCAATTACACATTAATATGTCTATGGTTTAATTTTCACTAGTATGGTTATTATTGATGGGTTTGTTCTACTGTGTGCATTGAAACTAATTAAATTTTTGTTTTTAACATGTACTTACATTATCATATATCTATCTAAGAATTTCCATTGTGATAAGATTTTGTTGAAACGATTATCACGTTTTCATAAGAATTAAGAAGTCTAAAATATAACCTGATGGGGAAAGTTCTGTAGTGTGGTTGTCCGGATCATATTTTTACGTTAACTGGTTGGTATACTAGTTCTAATATAGAAAATGAGCAGACTTCAACTGCCTATTGACTTAGGATAAAGAACGGCTAGGATCGATCCATAACTGCCTCCATCCAATCCAATGGCTGATATTGTTTTGCATTTTTTATTGTTTTATTTTTGTGATTCAGATTAATTCTAACAAAATATTCCTACGGCTCCAGATGAACGGTTTCCAAAAGTTTTACATCGCTTTCTTCCTCTTCCCAAATGGACTACTCCTTCTACGCAGCTCCTCCCAAAATCGCCTTAAGGTCCTACACCCCTATTCCGCAGAAGTTAAAACTTTGGGTTTTAATTTACTTTTTAGGGTTGATTTGTTCCATGGGTGTTGTTATACACACCCGTAAAATTTATGAATACACCCGTAACTGTGCATTACAGTGTTGTACCATCTAAATTCCAAGCATACTACGGGTGTATTCATATAACTAAATGAGCATCGTAGTACGTTCTCTAATCTATTTGATGAACTTTGTTCAACTTGATATGTATATTGTGAGACCACCTAACTTAATCAAATTAGTTATACAGTCATTCTGTCTTTCCTTTCAAATTCAAACAGTTTTGGAATACTTTTTATATGACAAGAAAAATCTACATGAGCATCGTAGTACGTTCTCTATGAGTTCGTTATTGTTCATCTCTCTCTCTCATGTTTTTCATAAAAGTATTAGTACATGCAAATGAAATATACATGATTAATAAAAATCTGAACTTCGAAAAGGGATTATGATCTTAAGTTTTTATTATTAAACACAAAATGAGATAGTGATGGTTTAAAATTAAATACGTGTGTTTGTAATTATTGATTAAAATGTACACTTAGTAAATGGCCTTAATAATACCCATTCCATCTTAAAATAGATGTCATTTGGACATTTTTCACTCATATTAAGAAATGCAATAATGCATGTAAAATCGCCTCATAGGCCCCTAAATAATCCAATTACCTAATCGATTAAATGCTTGTGGAAGACATAGTTTACTATCATTAATAAGGGTATATATAGTTGGTATACAACAACAAAAAAATCTTGAAATAGTAAAACGACAAGTATTTTTAGACAAATATTAGCTCCCAAAATGTCATGTATTTTGAGATGGAGGGTGTACTATTATCCATATTTATCATATTTATTTGTAGTTAGTTTTGCTAAATTAATTTAAGTTCTGTTCCCCAAATGACGTAAAGTTATTAATTTGTAAACCTGGAAGATGGCTGGATGAGATAATTCTATGGAGTAATTTTTTGATTTGTTTTTAAATTATCTTTTACGAGTTTGTCTTTTATTTTGTTAAGGAGAAAGATTTACTTTACCTGATAACGGGAATGATATCAAACCTTGGTATTCCATAAAAACAAAATGATATATGCAATGTGATTTAAGTGTTGATAGATATTTTTCCGTCTCAAAATCAAAATGAATGTTTGAAAGAAAAAAATAAGTTTACTCATGATCAAAATTAGATTTCAATATTATTTTGGGACAAACTAAAATATTTCAACCATTAATAAAAACATCAATTTCATTCAACTAAGAGCATACAAACTCAATGTTTTAGGGGGAATCATAATGTGACATCCGACCATTACATACTACTGGAACTACACTTATTAGACTAGAGAGAGAAAAAAAAACGAGTAACTAAGTAGTCTTCGGGTCGGTCTGTCAACTTCAACCTTGACGCCTCTAGTTGTTGTGCCGCCCAGTGGCCAACGCGTGCGCCTCATGTTCTCGGAGATTCTCCTGGTTCTTGAAAGTAAGGCCACAATCTTTGCATTCATTAGAGAGGCCTTCTGGGTGCTCAACGGTTTGATGTGAAACGATATCACTAATACGATCGAAGCCCTTATCACAGAAATCACAAGTGAACATAAAAAACTCCTGATCATCGACATGAGGCGACTCCGGCTCAGCTGGTGGTGTACGCATTCCGTTGCTCATACTTAAAAAGGAATTTGAAGATTTTGATTATGTGTGTGGGTTGTGTGTGTTGTTGATGAGTGAAGGAGGAAGAAGCATTATATAGAATGAGAATTCATTGAAAGTGTGAAGTGTTTCACACGATTTTGTGATAAATTAATTCTAATTAGAATTGTTACTTTGTTGTATATATGTGTATTTTAGTTACAAACATACTAATTATTTATTTAAGTGTTGTGAATATATTTAGGTATTTATAGGTATCTCTAAAAGGAATAGATGACTTCAAAGATGGAAGGGATAAAGAAGTATTCTTGGAAGATCAATTTCATATCTCCACCAAATATTAGAGTCTCTAAAAGCCAATCACGGAGTTTAGTTTTTAGTTGTGTTCAAGTTTGTGTTGAACTTGGATACTTGAGTTTTTAGTGAGTTTAGTCTTTATATTAGTACTAGCTGTGTTCTTAGCATAATTGCCATTTTATTAATAGGAGAAGTTTTATTGTCTGCAGTAAGTTGCTGCAGATAAGTGTTACTTTTATGTTCATTGTTCCGCTGCTTTGTTGTTGATGTGATCTCTGGTTATTTGACACTAAGGATCACACTTTATCTCTGATAAGTTCGACTGTCCTAGCTATCTAAACTTTCAATTGGCACCAGAGCTCCTACTCGATAA
>JAOWBW010002991.1:0-45069 GCA_026119855.1 Campanula takesimana
AAACGGTTCCCTTAATGCGAGATCTATGTCCATATATCCTAAGATCATTGTCATTTTATTTTTCCAAGTTTTAAAATTAGTCCCATTAAGCATCGGTACGGTACTCATTGCAGCAATTACGGATGAAGCAATAAGTAAATCTGTTGGAATTTTGAGAACAAGAATGAATACAAAACATGAATAAGAAACTACACAATGAATAAATGATTAATTATATCAACGAAAACCATCAACAAGACAATCAACATGACATCAAAACTAATCTTTGGATTGCGAGTTGACTCATAAATGATTGCCTTAGGTAACAAATAATTTGAACAATATTTTAATTAAATGCTTAGTCTTCCTTTGGGCCGTCTTAAGCATTTAACAAAACAACTTAATGTTCATTTCATTTGTTACCACATAAATGCTCAAGTTTAGTCAAATGTCAAGATCTTCTTTGGAAAATTCATGTCATTCACATATCAACTTATACATTCAACACTTTAACAATTTTGGATTTAAATAACGTTAATCACTTTGGTGATAATATTATTTAAAAAATGAATAAAATTGTTTAAGCATATAATTAATCACAACTTATGGTTTGAAAATGTATGTTTTGCTCAAAAGGGAAACAAAATGTGCATTATTTATGAAAATCTCAAAAGGGCTGTGAACAATGTCTGCTCGGCCGAGCATAGAGAATAGCACGGCCGAGCATCACTTTTACAGAAACTATGATTTTTTGGCCATTAGTGCACCGGCCGCGCAAGACCAAAGACACGGCGGAGCAATATGTGTTGGTGTTGTGCCCTAGGCACGGTTGTTAAACGTTGTATAAGTTATCATTTATTCATGATGATAAAAGAGATAATAAGATTATATTGTTGCTCATGTTTGCTTATAATAATCTCCGTCCCTAGAGCTTGTTAAGCACTAGTATAAAGGCTAAATGATCATGGATGATCATGTTAGATTTATGGGTACTTGTTTGGAACAAGGTACTGGACATGACCCGCGTATGAGATTTATGTCATGGTCGATGTCATATATATAAATCTCATATTAGTTATGTCATTTGAATCCTTAGACATGAAGTTATTATAGTCTTCCACTTGATGAACATTATGTTTGACATATTCAAACGCTGCCTTAACACGGTAGTTATAAAGGGTATGATTGGCATGATTGGATTCACTTAGGGAAGAATAATAAGCCAAATGGATTTGTCCCTCTTCGGAGAGATGTCAAGCTTGGGCCCCTCGAAGGAATGATGTTGGTGAAATGTTTGGCCAAACTCAAATGGATTGATTGGATCAATGTCATTTGGATTATCAACATATTCGGATCGAGAAAAGTATTGAACAATACAAGTTGACTGTTGACCATGACTTGTGTTCAATGACATCGTGGACAAAGGGATTATGACATGTTCTAAAAGGAATGCGAACTTGTATCTAGTTACACTATTTGGGTAGGTATGACGGTTTGCTAGAACCTAATCATATCTTATGGTTCATGTTTGAAGCACCCTTTGCCACTTAGTGTAATCCTAGAGGGTCACACACAAATAGAACGAATCGTAAAGGACTAAATGGGAATTATGGAAAAATATCCGTGTTTGGCTCTGGCACGATCGTGCGCCTTAAAATGGCATGGTCGTGCCATAAATCCAAACCAAGGCAAACCTGTCGACATGATTGGCACGACCGTACCAAATTACCAAGCACGACCGTGCCAAAATGGGCGGCTGGGGAATTCGCGCGGACTAGATGGCACGACCGTGCCAGATTGTAGGGCACGACCGTGCAGTCAAGTCGGCCAGAATTCCTTGTTGCCTAATTTGGTGACGGGATTTAGGTTTCCTAAGTCCTTAAGGGTTAAGGATTAGGACCTATTTAAGGATCCTTCCAGCAGTCATTAAGCACATGATTATGAGTGCCTCCATAAGGTTTGAGAGGTTATTTTCTTGTTCTAAGATCCCAAAAGTGAAGAACAAGAATATTCATAATTCCATATAGTTCTTACAATTGTGAAAGCGTGTTTCATAATTGGTCTAGCAACCAAGATCAAGTGTTCTTGATATTCGTCTCGTGGTGTGGATACCGCTAGAGGGTGAAACTTATCATCTTCATAAGTTCGTGATTCTTGCTTTGTTCGTGATCAAGATTTCAAGCCTCCATCGAATTCAAGATTGCAAAATCAAAGGCATCAAGGTTAGTATTCTAGTATTCATTAGGTTGTATTTGACTTAATCATATGAATGGATCTATGGGCTTTGGGTTTCATAATTTTTAAATGCTTAATTCCGCTCGCATGTTACTACGAAACCCAACAGTGGTATCAGAGCCCCGTTCATGTTGATTATTTCAATACTAAGATCATGTTGTGTGTATATAATTGTTTATGTGCCTAGCATGATTTGAATATTGGATTATGATGTTTATGTGGTCTATGCGTTTTATGTGGTTTATTGTTTTATAAACTTTAATCGCACTGTTCAATCGCAATTAAAATTATGGTGGATTTAAAATTGTTTGGATTATCAATTTTGATTGGATCAAAGTTTTGATATTCTAGGGATTCAAGAATAATCGTTATTCAAGGTTTTGATGATCATGGTGATTGGATCACCAAGAACACCAAATCCTAATTGAATCGGGAAAAACAATTTTGAGATAAATTTTGGAACTTTAAAAATTTGGATTTTCGCAAGGGGTCCGACCGGACCCAAGCCTTGACCCGGCCGGACTAGGGTTTGGCGCGGGGGTAAGGTTTGGGTTTTTGGTGTGGATCTTGGGTTTAAATCTCCTATTTGTTTTAGTCTTGTGATTCTAAGATTAGTTCAAGTTTGGATGGCTAATCTACGTTCATCGAGATTGTGTTTCCCAAACTTGATCGCAATCAAGGTTTCAAAGATAAAACGAAATTAGAATTATGAAGAGTTCATAATGCTAAAATTGAGAAACAAAGTTCTTGATTCAATGATTGGAGATCCATGTGGAATTGTGAATGCAATTGGCCTACGTTCATCGAGACCATCTATTGCTTAGTTTCGGCCACATGGACTACTTTCTTGGTTTCTTGAATTAGTGCGGAATTGTGGTTGCCAATGGCTTAGTTCGGCCGCACTTCTTGTTATCTTGATTTGGAGATGATGACCAAAGTTCAAATAATCTCATCCTCATAATAATAGAGAAACTAATGACACATAAATATTATGCTTAAATTAATGGAGATTAATTTAGTGGCTAAACTTGATGCGTAACATGTTTATCTTGCGTGCTCATAAATGTGTTGTATGCTCTATATGTGATGAACCTTCAAAGAAAGTTTTAAGTCCTCTTGCCATGCCATGATTAAGACACTTGTTAGTGCATGGGTAATTTTAATGTGGGTTCGCCCTAGCGAGGTACATTGACTTTATCTATGTATAAGCAAGATGGATGATGTGGGCACGCCCTAGCGAGGCACATCAACCATGCGTTTAAAATGGTTGGATTTAATAAGGCGTCAAAACAGTTTTGGGCCTAGGCAAAAGATGAGATTAAACATGCTTTCGAAATTGGATCCCTAAGAATCATATGAGATATGATTAACAAGAAATTGTCTACCTAATTAATTTGATTTTGAGCGGTCCGCCTCCGTGGACTCAAAGTTAAATTAAAATTGGATCTTAGCCCAATATCAAAAGAGTCTCATGAAAGGATCTAAGAGTCATATGGGATATGATTGACAGGGTTGTCTACCTAATTAATTTGATTTTGTGTAATCCGCCATAGCGGACTTAGAATTAAATTAAAGTTGGATCTTAGCCCATTTAAATTGTATTATACATTGGATGTATATGAAGGTTATATAATTTAGTGGGAGTATTTTGGAAAATACATTATTTATCTCTTTAATGAGATTGGTACTTGTAAAATTTGGAAATTTTTGCATAAGTTGTAGATGACAACTAAATCGTTGCGATTAATCCTTGTTAAGGATAAGCTTCAAAAGAATGGTACAAACTTCATGGATTTGATCCTGAGCCTAAGAATGGTTCTAAGGCAAGAAGATGGGTTGTACATTCTTGATGGCCTATTCCTAAAGAACCCAAGCCGGAATAGACAATCACAAGAATCATGAGTATGATTCTAGGAATGTGAGTTGTCTTATGCTCGCGATTATGTGCTCAAAACTCCAACAAAGTTGGAACTTGTAGAAGCCTATCAGATAGGCGTGGAGTTGAGTTACATGTATCAAAGAGCAATCTAAGCAAGAGAGGTATAAAACCATTGTTGCATTCACTCATTGCAAAATGAGTGAAGGGCAATAAATGAAACTTCACATGCTTAAGATAAAGGCTACGTAGAGCATCTTGAGAACTTGGTTGTCCAATTGATTGGAGCAAGCCATGGATCTCATTCTTGATTCATTGTTTAATTTTATGATCACAATCACTTAGTGATGGAATATAACATGCTTAAAATGAATAAGAATTTCTTCGAATTGCATTAACATGCTAAAAAACTGCGAGGATGAAGATATTGGAGAATGTGTTCTCCAATGCTCATAGTTCATGATGGAAAGAGGCCAAATGCCAAAAGAAAAGTAAGACAAGAGTTGTCAATCTTGAAGGAAATAATTTTGGTTATAATAATAACTCTAATAGATGCAATTTGGTAAAATGGCAATTGGATTGACCATTTAGAATTGTAGTTAAAATTCTGGGTGATCAATAAAAGAATGGTAGTGGGACTACCACTCGGAAATATTTATGTTATAAATTATTCTTTCTAAACTTAATTATTGGGTATTGGATACCAGAATAATTAGTAAGATGAAAGACTAATTATAGTAAAGTTTTATCTACAAACAGTAATGATGCAATGGTTGCAACATTGTTCGTAGAACACTTGTAAAGTGACTTTACTGATGAAGTAGAAAACATTATTTTGTTATAAGATAATGAAGGATATTAATTTCTTATTTGGAATAAGAAAAGTGCTTTATTTATTATGATTTAATTCATTGTGTTATCATATAAATAAATCTTATATCCTAAATCTTGAAGAACAAAGTAATAAAGACTATAACATAAATAAAATTCTTTATGCATTATTGTTTTGATCAAATAAATGAGAAATGCATATCTAAAATTCCATGGGACGGAGTTTTAAGTCATATGATTTGGAATCACATGATTTATGAAAATCTTATTTACTTGGATCAAGACATCTTTTACTATGATTGGTAAAAAGGCTAATGTCTTAATTGACCTAATACATTTCGATGTGTATGGTGCATTAAGAAGAAATGCTAAAAGAGAATTTTGGTTATACTTGGTAAAACTATTCAAAAATTATGATTGGATCATGATGATGAATAATTAAACCAAGAATTTGGCAGTCATCATTAAAGTTGTGAATGGTTTCACAAAATTAACTTTTCTAAGAATATCATTCTAAATGATATGTCTGCGTGAAAGTATAAGAACCTTATTGGATACGGTTCGTTGGATGACAAAGTCAAAGTGATCTTCCATTATTTATTTTGGGGTTATGTATTTAAAACCGCTATGATTATACTAATCTGAATTCCATCAAGAGAGGTTAAATGGTGAAAGAAAACTCGGTTTGTCTTTCATAAAGATTTAAGATGGTGAGACCCTTTTGGAAAGGAATTGTCTGGGACACACTCACATTTAAATCTAATAAAATATATTTTCATGGGATATCCTAAGGAAACTTGAGGATAAAATTTTACTCATGAGAAACAAATGGTTTGTTGCTTATGATGATACTTTTCTAGATAAAAGGTTTATCTCTAAAAGAATCAGTGGGAGTAAAATGTATCTCGAATGGTTCGAGACCTAGAAAATATATTTTAACCTAAGATGGAAGTTGAACAAGTTTTCACAAGGAGTCGTGAAAAGTCTGTTCAAGATATACAAATACTTGCAATACATGGTAGGATACAATCTATTAGTAGAAATATTGGATATTTCGAAATAGAAAGTATTGAGGTAAAGTTCATTTAGAATGAAGTATTTACCACCTATCAAAGATGCAGTATCAACTCCACATTTAGATTAATGGCTTGGAGTCATAAAATCTAAAAGGTAATCCATGTATAATAATCAAGTTTGGAACTTGATCATTCTAACCTAAGGTGTAAAAACCAAAGGAGATGAATGACTTTTCTTGGAGAAAAATGTTACATGGGTAGCAAGAAACTTATTAGAATTTTCATAGTCACATGTTCATATTTGGAATATGAAATTTGACAAAATGATGTCAAAACAAGCGTTCCTCAACGGGAACTCACTTAAGGATGTATTGGATACAAACTAAAGGTTTTGATAGTCAAGAAAATTCTAAAAGGTATGAAAGTTACGAAGATTCATTGGATGGATTGAAGCAAGCTTTTTGGAGTTGGGATCTCCGTTTTGATAAGTCATAGAGCTTGGCTTGATCAAGAACGAAGATGAATCTTGTATATACAATAAGGTTAGTGGGAGCATGTGCTATTCCTTATCTAATATGTGGATGACATATTGCTCATTGGAAACGACATTCCTACACTTTAATCTGTAAAGATTTGGTTAAGAAAGTGTTTCGCAATAAAGAATATGGATGAAGCCACATAAGTCATTGGCATTAAGATCTATAGAGATAGATCAAGGAAGCTAAATGGTTTAAAGCCAATGTACATACATTGACAAAGTCATAAGAAGATTCTGCAAGGAAAATTCTAAGATAGGACATTTGTCAGTGTTACATGGAGTTTCTCTAAGCAAGACTCAATGTCCTAAAGACAAAAGATGAGCATGAGAAAATGAATGAGATGCCATTTGCTTCGGCAATTGGATCCATGATGCCATGATAATTACTAAGCCGGATATATTTAATGCTTGGAGCATGACGAGTAGATATCAATCTGACAACCGGTGAGAGTCACTGGATGACTGTGAAACAATTCTTAAAGCACTTTAGAAGGACTAAAGATTTGTTTTGATCTATGGAGGGATGGAAGATGATCTCGTCGTATATGGGTACACGGATGCATACTTCCAAACTGACAAAGATAATAGAAAAATCGCAATCGAGTTTTATAACAAATAGTGGAACTGTAAGTTGGAATGGTTCCAATCAGAGTACAGTCACTAATTCTATGACTAAAACTAAGTATATCGCTGCATAGGATGCTGCAAAGGAAGTTGTTTGGATTAAGAAGTTCATTGGTGAACTTAAGATGGTTCCTAGTATTGCTAATCCAATAGACCATATTAGTGATAATAGTGGTGCTATTGATCAAGCAAAGGAACCAAGAGCACATCCCAAATCCAAACACATACTTAGGCGTTTTCTTATCGTTCGAGAAATTGTTGATAAGGGAGACGTACATATATGCAAAGTACCTACTAATGATAACGTTACAGACACACTAAACAATGGGACTTCCATAAGCTAAGACATGATGGTCATGTTGGGTCCATGGGTATTGGATACCTAGGGAATTGGGCCTAGGGCAAGTGAGAGATTGTTGGTGTTGGTGCCCTAGGCACGGTTGTTAAACGTTGTATAAGTTATCATTTTATTCATGATGATAAAGAGATAATAAGATTATTATTGTTGCTCATGTTTTGCTTATAATAATCTCCGTCCCTAGAGCTTGTTAAGCACTAGTATAAAGGCTAAATGATCATGGGATGATCATGTTAGATTTATGGGTACTTGTTTGGAACAAGGTACTGGACATGACCCGCGGTATGAGATTTATGTCATGGTCGATGTCATATATAAATCTCATATTAGTTATGTCATTTGAATCCTTAGACATGAAGTTATTATAGTCTTCCACTTGATGAACATTATGTTTGACATATTCAAACGCTGCCTTAACACGGTAGTTGTAAAGGTATGATTGGCATGATTGGATTCACGTAGGGAAGAATAATAAGCCAAATGGATTTGTCCCTCTTCGGAGAGATATCAAGCTTGGGCCCCTCGAAGGAATGATGTTGGTGAAATGTTTGGCCAAACTCAAATGGATTGATTGGATCAATGTCATTTGGATTATCAACATATTCGGATCGAGAAAAGTATTGAACAATACAAGTTGACTTGTTGACCATGACTTGTGTTCAATGACATCGTGGACAAAGGGATTATGACATGTTCTAAAAGGAATGCGAACTTGTATCTAGTTACACTATTTGGGTAGGTATGACGGTTTGCTAGAACCTAATCATATCTTATGGGTTCATGTTTGAACCCATTGCCAACTTAGTGTAATCCTAGAGGGTCACACACAAATAGAACGAATCGTAAAGGACTAAATGGGAATTATGAAAAAATATCCGTGTTTGGCTCTGGCACGATCGTGCGCCTTAAAATGGCACGGTCGTGCCATAAATCCAAACCAAGGCAAACCTGTCGACATGATTGGCACGACCGTGCCAAATTACCAAGCACGACCGTGCCGAAAATGGGCGGCTGGGGAATTCGCGCGGACTAGATGGCACGACCGTGCCAGATTGTAGGGCACGACCGTGCCAGTCAAGTCGGCTCGAATTCCTTGTTACCTAATTTGGTGACGGGATTTAGGTTTCCTAAGTCCTTAAGGGTTAAGGATTAGGACCTATTTAAGGATCCTTTCAGCAGTCATTAAGCACATGATTATGAGTGCCTCCATAAGGTTTTGAGAGGTTATTTTCTTGTTCTAAGATCCCAAAAGTGAAGAACAAGAATATTCATAATTCCATATAGTTCTTACAATTGTGAAAGCGTGTTTCATAATTTGGTCTAGCAACCAAGATCAAGTGTTCTTGATATTCGTTCGTGGTGTGGATACCGCTAGAGGGTGAAACTTATCATCTTCATAAGTTCGTGATTCTTGCTTTGTTCGTGATCAAGATTTCAAGCCTCCATCGAATTCAAGGTTGCAAAATCAAAGGCATCAAGGGTTAGTATTCTAGTATTCATTATGTTGTATTTGACTTAATCATATGAATGGATCTATGGGCTTTAGGTTTCATAAATTTTAAATGCTTAATTCCGCTGCGCATGTTACTACGAAACCCAACAATATGATGCGGTCCGACCGTGCTTTTTAAAGAACCGCCCGAATTACCCTTTCACTAAAGCCACCGATTCATATACTGAAGGTGCACAGCCGAGAAGATCCCTTGACTCGGCCGTGCAGAGTGATTTTCTGCACTTTCTGAATTTTGTCAAAACTTTTCCCAAAACATGAACAACGAGTAGATCCACATGGGTATGCATTATACAACGTATAACTATGCTATTTAGGTATAATCTCGTTTTTAAAACAGTGGAATCAAGCAAGTAGATCCACATAATTATGCATAACACACAACTATGCTATGTAGCGATAGTCAAGCTTGAACCATTGTGTTCATTGGAGCAAAACTTCAAAACCTTTTCTTAAAAACTTTAGATGATGAATATCAGCACTCTAAAATAAATAGAGCCTCTAAACAACATCAAAAAACATTATGATTCAACAGGAAAAAAGAATAAAATAAAGCGTTTTAAGGCTTTCCAAAAGAACTCAAACCTAACAAGAATATGAGCGGGCTCTGATACCAATTGTTAGAACAATTTTAATCCCTTGAATGCCCTACTCTATTCTGGAATAAGTTTGAGAAGGAGATGAAGGCGGAAGCGTATACCTGTCGAATCCATGATTGATGTTGTAGGGAGAAATAAGAAGAAGAAGAAGAAAGTATTAAGGGGACAGAGTTCTTCTAAATGATGAATGCCTTTTTCTCTCTAGATCTTCTAAGAATGAATGAAGAGTATGAATGAGAGAATAATATAATGTAGTATGTTTCTAGGCTTGATGGAAGGGCTTTTATATAGGAAACAAATAGGCACTTCATTTAGGGACTACACCCTTTCAACCTAAGTGATGTTAATTTACCATTTTGACCATCATAAATAAATAAATTACATCTCAGGAATTCTACACATTATTATTATTAACTACACTTTATATTAACATTATAATTATGATTTTATAAATGAAAATAGTAGATGACTTGTGATGCAAGCCATGTTCTAACAACAAAAGCTTCGTACATTGCGTAAAACAACTCCATATCTTGTGCTGATAGTTTTTTTTTGGGACCTCTCTTACCTCTTGGTTATCAATAGTCATCAGTTATTGGTCCCCAAGTAGGATAAGTGAAGTACTTGCTTTCTCGTTTACGGGTCAATTTAACAATTTCCCTCTTTGAGCTTCAAAAGCGTGACGTGTTGACTTTTAAATAGCCTCAATCTTACTGATCTCTTGTAAGCTTGTTCTCTTGGTAACTAAAGAATTAGTCAGGTAAATTAAAATATTTTCTGTATTATTATTATTGTTTTTCTTCTGCTCCATTTCATATGTGGGGGTGTGTTTCATGCTGGTCCAATATAGAGAATCTTAATGTGTTGGAGTCTCACTTTGTGTTTATCTTCATATTAAATATAGATAGCGTAGAGGTGTCCAAATTATCACCAGGAAACTTTGCCAGCTTGGTAAGGACCATCTGATAGATGCAGCATGAAGCTTGCAGACTTGAAGCTTACACGAGTACCGGGTATTTGTTTATGTTGCTTTAAAAATCGTAATTATTTTCTGAGAATAAAATTGTTTATACGTTCACCTTGGACCGTTTTTGAACAAGTGTTCATTATCATCCCCTTAAAATAAAATAAAAAGTATGGTTTTGGTTTATTTTGCATACTAAGATTAGCTGGACATTTGGTGTCAAATCCGAACTTGAAGTTGTTTACCCTTTGGGTTGGGTAGTATATTCTTCGTTCCCATTTATTTTCTGTTTGCTTACCGGTTGGGGTAGTATGTTCCCCGTCTCCATATATATGATGATAGGTGTTGCGTTTTCAAATAAAGAACTAGTCTTGGTGCAATTTCACTGTATGATACATTCATATAGAAGTAGATATACAAGTTGGATTCAGAATTGCTGCAATGCTATAGCAACGCATTTTTCAAGCAAGCAAAATCAATTCTAGACCGTTTATTTACCAATGGTGGAATGTGGACGACTTAGCACCACCAATATGCAAGAGCAAATCTTAGGCAGTGTCGAATTAACCCTGACAAGTCAACTGTGACAATTATAATTAGAACGGATGCTGTAATAAAGAAAAAGGAAAATCTGTTTTTTTTGGAGTAATTGAGGTTGCTATAGTTTGAAGAAGTGTGCTGAAAATGATGGTTGGTGGAAGAAGTAGACGTAGGTTGGATGGGGACTTCCAAATTACCGGAAGCCAAGTCTATTATCATCATTCATTACATCATCATCATTTAGTGTATCATTTGTGAAATCAATTGGGCTGACCCATTCCATTCTTAACAAAAAAAAAAAAAAAAAAAAAAGCTCACTTATTCGTAAGTTATGATCATGAACCAAAATGACATCCTTTCGAAATTGAAGGAATAATTAAATACTCCCTCCTTCCTATATACTCCCTCCGGTCCAAAATAACTGTCTCTTTTTGCATTTGCACAACTCTTAAGAAATGCAATTATTATCATAGTTTAATGACAAAAGTTCCAACTTTACCCCTATTAAGTGTGCAACTTTCTTACATTAATGTCTCACACAAAGACAATTAATAAAAGAAAACGAGTTTCAATGCAAGGCTATTAGAGACATTTAGCTCAAAAGTGACAATTATTTTGGACCAAATTTTTGGTCTAAAAGAGACAGTTATTTTGGACCGGAGGGAGTATATTGGGGGCATTTACCATATAATATTATCTTATTTACCTCTTAGGACAAGGAATATTTTAACTAACCATATAGTCCCTAGCTTACATCTTCCTCAATATTTTACTAACTACACCCTCTCAACATTTTACTTGCACCCTAACCACTATCCCCTTAGGCTATCCCTCACCACTTCTCCAGTCAACAACTCCGGCAACCACCATTTCCGGCGACCACCAACTTCGGCGACCACTCCAGTAAAAAAAAAAAATAATAATTTTTTTTTTTTTTTTTTAACCTTCCAGCAACCAAACAGTTGAGAATTTATCAGTATGTTCTCAGTTGTCAACTAAACTACTAATAACACGAACAACTCCGGCGACCACCAACTCCGGCGACCGAACAACTGAGAACTTATCAGTAAGTTCTCAGTTGTCAACTAAACTACTAAGAACATAAACAACTCCGACGACTACCAAATTCGGCGACCAAAACAGTTGAGAACTTATTAGTAAGTTCTCAGTTGACAACTAAACTAGTAAGAATACGATCAAACTCCGGCGACCAAACAACTGAGAACATGATCAACTCCGGCCAACGACCAACTCCGACGACGAACAATTGAGAAATTATGAGTTGTTCTCAATTGTTTTGTAGAGAAGTTCTCAGTTGTTAATGGTTCTAAGTTGTCAACACTAAGAACACGATCAACTCCGGCCAACGACCAACTCCGACGACTAACAATTGAGAAATAATGAGTTCTCAACTGTTCTCTAGAGAAGTTCTCAGTTGTTAATGGTTCTCAATCGATAACTACTAAGAAAACGACTAGTTGTTCTCAACTGTTCTGTAGAGAAGTTCTCAGTTGTTAATGGTTCTCAATCGATAACTACTAAGAAAACGACTAACTCCGGCAACCAATAATTGAGAATTGTTCTCAACCATTCACTTAACAACATTGAAAACTTCTCTGTTATTCTTAGTTGTCAATCGGAAAAATTACCGACTCATGCAACGTATCAACACTTTGCTTACAATTAATGCAATGCACTTGAAAATGAACACATAAATATGTGTACTTTTCAGACCCATTTCAATCAATGCAACTAATTGGATGGAGTTAAAATTTTATTAACTACTTGTTAAAAATTAACATGGATCCTTGAACCCATTTATATTTATTCAAAATGACAAAAATACCCTCTAACCCTACACAAAACCACTTTCATCCCCTCTCCTCTGTTACACGACACAATCCCAAATACACGCATTCTCTCTCTCATCCTCTCCAGCGGTCCTTCCCTAATCTCCGGCAGTCCCTCCATCTCCGACCTCCGGTGACCCCTTCCCTCACCCATCTCCGATCTCCGGTGACCTCGTATGCACAGCCGGTCACTCTTTTCGGCCAAAATCGACCTCTTTTCTGAGCCCTAATTTTGACTTGAGTCAATCTCTGGCCTCCACACCTTCGTCCCCTTTGCGAAGCTTAGGATTCGGACATCAATTTGTTGGGCTGCCGGAATTGTGGACTGAGCGGAGGAGGTCCGGTTTGAAGACCTAGAGAGAGAAAGTCATTTTTGGTCAGATCTAGGCAGAGGGGAGAAGACGCCGGAATTCGTCGTCGGTCAGATTTGGGAGTTAGTCTTGATCGGAGAAGAAGACGAAGCTGATTTGGGCGGTCGGAGGGTTCGCCTGAGGTCGGGGAGGTGTTCTGGTCGGAGGGTCGCGGAGTTCGGAGAGGGGCTCGGAGGGGTTTGCCGGAGGTCGGGTAAGGGTTCGACGGAGGTCAGGGAGGAGTTTGCCGGAGGTAATGGAGTTGGAGGGAGAGCGGCGGGGTCGCCGGAGTTGGGAGGGGTCGCCGGTGAGTTAGAGAGAGAGAAGAGAGAGAGAGAGAGAAATCTCTGGGTGTGTGAAACAGAGTGAGTAGGGGAGGGGAGGGGAGGGGTGTAGTTAATACACTAAAGGACTATATGGTTACATAAAATATTTCTTAGGACTAGGAGGTAAAATAGAAAAGTCTCTGTCCTAGGACGTAAATTAAAAATTATTCAGGGACTAGGTGGTATTTTTCCCTATATATTGTTTTCATTTGACAAGTGAACTTTGATCAAATATTAAAGTTAATATAATCATCTTACTAATATTTTAGAAAGTGTTAATGATAAATAATCAAATAATTTATCAATTATAATTATTAAAATTTCATTAGGATGATTAGATTGACATTAATATTTGGTCAAAGTCCATTTGTGTTGACTGAAAAATTCAAATGTAGACAATATAAATGGGACTGAGTGAGTATCTTAACCATAATTCGATCAAAATATTTTGACCAAAATGTGTTTGGTATGGTCAAGATTGTTAGAGTATTACTTGGTTCACACAAATTTGAATTCAATTAAAAATTGGCTCAGGGAGAGATATGAGTCAAACTGAACCGCTAATTGACTCGAATGCCTAATACTCCGGGTCAAGGGAAATTTAATTTGGCAATATGATTATTGAGCTCTAATATTCAAGTTCTTGAAATTAAAATAACCAACTTTGAGGATCTAAATGGGACTAACAATGTTATCGCATAAATTAGAGTGAAGAGTTAGTATATACTCCCTCCGTCCCATAATGATCTTCCTATTTGACTATTCAAACTTTTTAAGGATATGAACACTTGCTTCACTAGTCATGTTTTGTTTATGCACTTTTAAGCCTAAATTGTAGAAATGGGGAAGAACTTTTTGGGACAATCAAAAATGGCAAACAGAAAGATCATTTTGGGATGGAGGGAGGGAATTTTGGGATGGAGGGAGGGAGTAATTATTAGGTATTGGGTTTGCATAGTTGGTAAATGGTCTATGTAGAAGTTTTGTGGCCAATCTCGTTAGTTCATTGCACTCCCAATGATCCATATTTATGAGGTTATTTGTCTTTTTTAAGATTTCGTGCTCCTCAAGAATATCATGTCCGTCGATTGTTTACTTGTTTATATAGTTTAATACATCGGAAATTCTTATCCATTTTATTGCAATAATAGTGATTTCTAATTAAAAAAAAAAAAAAGACACAAACGAAAATCAATTCACGTAAATAAGTACTTTTTCTACCCTTCTTACATCTACCCAAATTGAATATGCAATCTATTGAGTGTTGCCATCCGCACAAAAGATTTACTAATACACCTAGCCATAGCCATGGACAAAATGAATCGGAACTGAGCTAGATTGGGCTAGATTAGAGGCCGAACTGTAATTAGAGGAAACTAATGTTAGTGTTGGTGCCCTAAACACGTTTATTTAAACGTTGTATGTTATCATTTTATTCATATTAATAAAGAGATGTTTGATTATTATTGTTGTTCATGTTTACTTATAATAATCTCCGTCCATAGTACTTATAAAGCACTAGTATAAGTCTAAATGAACATGAGATGATTATGTTAGACTTATGGGTACTTGTTGGGAACAATGTATTGGACATGAACCGCTGTATGAGATTTATGTCATTGTCAATGTCATATATAGATCTCATATTAGTTATGTCATTTGAATCCTTAGACATGAAGTTATTATAGTCTTCCACTTGATGAACATTATGTTTGACATATTCAAACGCTACCTTTAACCAGGAAGTTATAAAGGGTATGATTGGCATAATCGAATTCACGTAGGGAAGAATAATAAGCTAAGTTGGATTTGTCCTTCTTCGGAGAGATGCCAAGCTTAGGCCCCTCGTAGAATGATGTTGATGAAATGTTTGGTCAAACTCAAGTGAATTGATTGGATCAATGTCTTATGGATTATCAACATATTCGGATCGAGAAAGTATTGAACAAAACAAGTTGACTCAATGACCATGACTTGTGTTCAATGACATCGTGGACAAAGGGATTATGACATGTTCTATGAAGGAAAGCGAACTTGTATATAGTTACACTATTTGGGTTGGTACGACGGTTTGCTAGAACCTAATCATATCTTATGGGTTTATGTTTAAACTCATTGCCAAATTAATATAATCCTATAGGGTCACACACAAAGAATCAGGGTCGAAGGGCCTTTGAGGAATATTAGGAATTTAGAGGAGAAAACTGGAAAAAGAGGAGGGTCCGGGCGGACCTTACAAAGGACCCGGCCGGACCTCCTGATGATCCGGACGGACCAAGAACAAGACCCGGTCGGACCTTGCTAGGATCCGGCCGGACCCCTTTGTGTACCCGGGCGGACCTAGTCGGTTTCGGCTTGGGACTTTCCTGTTCCGTTTTCTTGCGGGTTTGGTCACTTGTTACCTATTTGGAATAGGTGAAACAAGTATAAAACTCCCCTCTAGTTGCTCTAATCAATATATAAGTTTGTGTAAGCCTCCAAAGAATTTTTGAGGGGTTATTTCTTGTTCTAAGATCTATTGGGTGAAGAACAAGAACGTTACATAATAATTCCATATAGTTCTATACATTGTGAAAGCGTGTTTCACAATTTGTTCTAGCAACCAAGATCAAGAAGATACTTGATATTCGTGTTGGAACAATTTTAATCCCTGAATGCCACACTCACTTTAGAATAGGATTGAGGAAGAGATGAAGCGGAAGCGTTTAAGAACAATACCTGTTGAATCCATGGATGATGTAGGGAGAAATGAATAAGAAGAAGATGTAGGGAGAATGCTCTTCTAAATGATCAATGTCTTTCCTCTTTACTTCTTTAACACTTAATGAAGATTTATGGAGAGAGTACTAATGAATAATGGAGTAGTCTTAAGGGTTGATGGAATGCCCTTTATATAGTAGACTTGGTGACATTTCATTTAGGGACCACACCCTTTCAAGCTTTATGATAATAAATTACCCTTTTGCCCACCACAATTAGGTAATATATATCCAGGAATTCTACACATTTTATTATCAACTATACTTTATAACTTAATATTATAATCATAACTTTATGAATGGAAGTCTAAATGACTTGTGTTGCAAGCCATGTCCTTACAATCTCCCACTTGGGTTGCAAAACAAAGTCCTTCCTTTAAATTATGATCATAACACAAATGACAACCCTTATGTACGCACTTTATTGTCATTTATAACAATCTCGTCCATTAGCCATAAAAGTATAGGACTAAAGGGGCAGTCATTGTAATTGATTCGCAACTAAACCCACAATAATCACGTATACAAATCCAACTAAATGACATAGATCAAAAGTATAGATGTGTAGCATGGAATCATAATGAATATATACATATTCTTCCAACTAGTCCAACTTAACCAAATGAGATCAAAACTTTAAATAATAGAACAATTAATGAAAGAACAACACAAACTCCCACTATACTAAATGTTATCAAAAGTTGTTACACCCATATGAACAACATGCTCGTGAAACACTGAAGATGATAACTCTTTCATAAATGGATCCTTTAAATAGAGTTTGTTTCTATAAGTTGTATCCCTTTCGTTCATTTTGTACTCTTTTCTTTATAACAAGATAATTAATGTCTAAATCCATAAACTCTTGTTAGAGCACAGAACTGCTACCTGATAGTCATATCTTAATTGGTCTTTCGACACTTGTTTTTGACAAATCACAGTCCATTAAAACATATGCAGCCATAAATTTAACTAATGTCGGAATACCTAATGATCTCAAGATGATCCGACTTCAAAACATAGGCATGTAGTTCTTTAGTGTTTTGTAAATACTTCTATCATTCTTTTGGCTGCTACTTAATGTTCTTTCCGGATTGCTTTGGTATTGACAAAGCATCCCAACGTTAAATGTAAGATTTACGTATACATTAAGCTTCCTACTGCTGATGCAAAGAGGGAATTTTCCATATACTTGGATTCAAAATTTACTTTTAGGGCACTGTTTGAGACTAAGAATGTCTCCTTTAAAATTAGGGGTGTCATGTGGTTTACATTTTTGCATGCTAAACCTTTTGTAATACCTTTCCATATGGCCTTTTGTGATAATCCTAAAACATCTCGTGAGTGATCACGGTGAATTTGGATTCTTAATACAAAGATGCCTTACCAAGATCTTTCATTTCAAATAAGAAATTTCTTAGTTTCCTTAATAAGGTTCATATCATTACTAGCAAGCAAAATCATCATCCATATATAAGACCAAAATTATAAATTTACTCCCACTGAACTTATGGTATACACAATCTTAATCAAGATTCTTTTCAAAACAAATAAAAATAACTTGATTAAGTACCATTGATGAGAAACTTGCTTGAGTCCACAAATGGATTTCTTTAAATTCACAAACTAATTGCTTAGTTTGATCCAAATCAACCATATATTCCTCAATGTCTCCATTAAGGAAAGTTGTCTTTATATCCATTTGATAAACTTCAAGATCATAATATGTTATATGTGCCATAATGATCTAAAAGTGTTTTTAGAAGATACCGGAAAAGTGCTTTCTTTATAATTAATGTCTTCCTTTTGAGTCAAATCTTTAACAATTAGATGGGCTTTATATCTTTCCATATTACCTTGTGAATCCTTTTGGTCATAAAGATTAATTTAATCTCAATAGGTTTCACATCTTTAGATAATGGGACAAGATCCCAAACGTTGTTATCCTTATAGATTTTAACCCTTCATTTATGACATTAATTTACTATATGAGAATTAGAACTATTAATGGTTTCATGGAAAATGAGAGACTCATCTCCCACTAAACTTAAGTGTCCTTTATTCTCGGCAATATACACTTCATAATTATCCGGATTTGCACTTTCTTCTTACTCTATTTGATCTTCCAAAGGGCACCGGTTCTATCTTATTTTGAGGTTGTTGAATTTCCTTCTTATGATCAACATTTCCATGTTGTTCAATATTTATAGGGAAATCATATTTATTTGAATTGTATGTTCTTCTTGAATGTCAAGTTCAAAACTTGATATCCAATTGGAACTATGGGAAGTGGTATATAAATGGATTCCATACAAATGAATTCCTCTTCCTTTTCAAATTCAAAAATTACTCCAAATTCTCCCACTAAATTCAACATCCTTAAAAGAACCTAGCATTTCTCGTTTTTCAAAACGTTCTAACTTTCGGGTTGTAAAATTCATATATCCCCTAGTTCTCTCGGCTTACCCCATGAATAACTACTAATAATCTTACGTCTAACTTGCCTTAGTAGACTTATAAAGTCTATCCTTATGCTAGACAACCCCATAAATGAATATGATTTAAGGACGAATAAGGAACGCGTCCTTAAATCATTAAGGGTTTATTAGTAGCCTTAGAGGGAGCTTTAATGAGAATAAAGGTTGCGGCTTTAACGTATCACCCATAATGAGTGAGGTAAGAGAAGTATAAAACATACTTATTACCATATCCTTAAGGATTTCAATATGTCTCTATTACAATATTCATGCTAGGCGTACCCGGCTCAATCTAGAGAGAGATAATCCCACACTCTTTCAAAATAGCGAGTAAAAAGGACCTAGACGTTGTTCCTTTTAACAATCATTCCAAAGATGTATACACCATCATGAATGACCCTAATGTTCTTAATAGTCTTCAAAGTTGATTTCCAACTTTGTCTTTATAAGACTTTTACAACGTCCAAACTTAATATTTTATGAAGCAAATAAATGTATTCAAACTAAGAGTTAGTCATTTTGAACATAATAACTATTGTTGGCCTTTTCCATGAAGGAATAATTAATGGCCTACAAACATCCGAATGCATTAGTTCATTGAGACACTTGATGCTCTCGAGAATACTATAATGTTTGTAAATTTACTTTAAGGCTTTTAATTCAAAAGTATTTTCCAAATTATCAAGTTTGTTTAAGATTTTCCTTTAACATAAGCTTATCAATTTTCCTCTTGAAAATATGACCCAAATGCCTATGCTTTAATAAAATATAAACTTTACTTGATAACTCTTGCTTTCTAGTTTTGGTTTCATTATTAAGGGACACATTTATTGTTTGAATAATATCAAGTAAATAAAGAACACTTGACAAAGTACTAGTACCAACAACCTTGGAATTTAAAATAAAAGTCACAAAAATGAACAAAATAACCTTATTTATTCAATATTGTGATATATATATTAAATTCCGTCTAAATGACGGTACAACAAATGTATTATTCATACAAACAATACTTAGTACTTAACAATAACTGAAAAAGAGTCATTATGCCTAAAACTTCAACCGGATTCCCAGCTCCCATATAGATGATTCTCTCATCTTCACTGGTTCTTCGGTAACTCAGGCAATCCTACATAGACATTCATTATGTGAGTTGTTGTAACATAATTCAACCACTATTTATATGTAGGAAATGAAACCAAATTTAGCCTTAATACGAACAAGACCAAATGACATACCTTTCTTAGCACGCCAAGCGTGATACTTAGGGCAGTCGAACTTCATGTGTGTAAGGTCCTTGCAAAAGAAGCATTTATTTTCTTTATATCATTGGATGATCTCTTAGGCTTCTTTTTACTTGCAACCGCAATTTCCTTCCCTTTTCTCTTTGTCCCATGAGAAGAGGTAGATGCCAAACATCCCTCAATCATATCAAGGAATGTTTTAGCATCAACGTCCTTGGAGACACCGTCCAAAATGGTCTCCGGGACAACTATATTCATGATCATTAGGCTCACGCGGTTGGAGCGTTCCCACTTCTCATTATTTAAGCAATCTTCTTGAGTGCTTATATCAGAAAGAGGAAGAGGAAACGGTTCCCTTAATGCGTGATCTATGTCCATATAGCCTAAGATCATCATTAATTTATTTTTCCAAGTTTTAAAATTAGTCCCGTTAAGCATCGGTAAAGTACTCATTGCAGTAATCACGGATGAAGCAATAAGTAAATCTGTTGGGTTGTGAGAACAAAAAAGAATGAAAACAAAACATGAATAAGAAACTACAAAATAAAAATGATTAATTATATCAACGAAATCCATCAATAAGACAATCAACATGACATCAAAACTAATCTTTGGATTGCGAGTTGACTCATAAATGATTGCCTTAGGTAATAAGTAATTTGAACTTATATTTTAATAAATACTTAATCTTCCTTTGAGCCGACATAAGTACCTAAGAAAATATCCTAATGTTAATTTATTTGTTACCACATGAATGCCTAAGTTTAGTCAAATGTCAAGATCTTCTTTGGAAAATTCAAGTCATTCACATATTAACTTAAACATCCACCACTTTACAATTTAAGGGTTTAAATAACGTAAATCACTTAGGCGACAATATTATTTAAACAATGAATAAAATTGTCAAAGCATATAATTAATCATAACTTTTTAAGGTTTGAAATAATTTATGGTTTTATTCCAAAAGGGAAAACAAATAGTGCAAAACTAAAAAAAAAAATCCAAAATCTGTGAATAGTGTCTGCTCGGCCGAGCATATAAAGTGCTCGGCCGAGCACTAAAGACAGAATGGTTTTGGCTTTATTAGGCAAGAAGTGCTCGGCCGAGGCTTATATGGTGCTCGCCGAGCACACACTTTCAGAAACATATGCCTTTACGACATGCATAGCACCGATTCATGTGCTCGGCCGAGTCATATAAACTGCTCGGCCGAGCACTCCAAATTTCTGCACTTTCTGAATTTTGTTTAATAATATCCCAAAACATGAAATGACAAGTAGATCCACATGGTATGTTCTTGACAACATAGACCATGATATATAGGGATAATCTTGTCCTTTTAAAACATGGAATCAAGTATGTAGATCCACACAATTATGCATAACACATAATTATGTTATTAGGGATAGTCAAACTTGAATCCTTTTATTTATGCAACAAAACCTTTCAAACCATTTCTTACATTTAGATGATGATTATCAGTGCTCTATGAACGAATTAGAGTCCCTTAATCAACATCAAAACTTTATGATTCAACAGGAAAAATGAATCAAAATTGAAAGCACAAACTTTCCTAAAAAGAACTCAAACTTAAACCAAATATGAGCGGGGCTCTGATACCAATTGTTGAACAATTTTAATCCCTGAATGCCACACTCACTTTAGAATAGGATTGAGGAAGAGATGAAGCGTAAGCGTTTAAGAACAATACCTGTTGAATCCATGGATGATGTAGGAGAAATGAATAAGAAGAAGATGTAGGGAGAATGCTCTTCTAAATGATCAATGTCTTTCCTCTTTACTTCTTTAACACTTAATGAAGATTTATGGAGAGAGTACTAATGAATAATGGAGTAGTCTTAAGGGTTGATGGAATGCCCTTTATATAGTAGACTTGGTGACATTTCATTTAGGGACCACACCCTTTCAAGCTTTATGATAATAAATTACCCTTTTGCCCACCACAATTAGGTAATATATATCCAGGAATTCTACACATTTTATTATCAACTATACTTTATAACTTAATATTATAATCATAACTTTATGAATGGAAGTCTAAATGACTTGTGTTGCAAGCCATGTCCTTACAATTCGTTCGTGGTGTGGATACCAATAGAGGGTGAAACTTATCATCTTCAAAGTTCGTGTTCCTGCTCTGTTCGTGATTAAAGTTTCAAGTCTCCACCAAGAATCAAGGTTATTTATCAAAGGCATCAAAGGTTATTATTCTAGTATTCATTATGCATGTATTTGAACTAATCATATGAATGGATCTATGGGCTTTGGGTTTCATAAAAATTTTAATGTTTTATTCCGCTGCGCATGTTATGAGGAAACCCAACAACTAAAACTTGCAGTTATTCAATTCGGTTTAGGTTCCACCTTTTTACTAATCAGGAGGGACTGGCGGTTTCAACTGTCGATTATCATAAAAAAATTGATATACTTACAAAATCTACTCAATCAGTTAAATGACATAACATTTTTTTAAAAAAACAGAAAAGGTTGTATTTTCATAAATTTTGTTATAATTTTAACAATATATAATTAACATTTTATGTTAAACATATTATTATTATCTTCATTTTTTGTAAAAAACTAACGAAATTTGTAAGTTACTGTAAAAGAAAAGATAACGTAAATTAGAATGAGAAATCGGTGGGCCAGTGAGGCTACGGTTGGGCCATGTATGGGCTCGGTTGGGCAATGTATGGGGCGATTGTTTATTCATGCCCCTAAACATTGGGTTACATGCGCATTTGCCCTTAAGTGGCATAATTAGGGCTTTTGCCTAATCTGCTTAGTTGAATTTGCAGATTAGCCCTTCTATTTAGTTTCGGTCTAAAAATAGACAAAAGTGCTAACTAAGACACATAGTTGGATTTAAAAATTGCAGACGTGTACAAAGTCTTCGAACAATGTCGTCTCCGTAAGGGAAAATGACCACGTTTTATCCTTAGGCAGTTCCAAATTGAATAAATCTCAATTGCATATAAATGATGTCAAATTAGGGCAATCAAAGAAAAAAAAACATTAGGGCAAGACGAAGAAAAAAATCTAGGTCAAGATGAAGGGAGAAATCGCAAGAGAAGAGAGTTAAAGGGAAGATGGAATCAAGGGGGGTAAATCAAAATGAGGCTGAAATCACTTGTAAGTCAAAAGAATAGGTCGATTTGCGATTGAAAAGTGGAGGAACAAAATAATCTCATTGTATTTTTTGGGCACTAATGTGGACTTCATGAAGTGATGACAACCCAGGTAGAAGGTCTGTTAGATGCCTCTTATATGACATAAGTGCTTGAACATAATTATTTCTCAATTATTTGTTTTTATTTAAATCTTGTGTTTATAATCTTCCTTTTTTTTTAATGATCCAAGGAAATCTTGCTAGTACTTTCAGTGGACCGATCAAAATTATGATAAAAGGTACAAGCAAAAAAATTTTGTTTTTGAGATTTGAAATTAGGCTGATGAATAATGATGGTGAAGTTATTCTGAATGGAAAATATTTTTAAAGAACAAGATGAAAGATAAATAAAAAAAAATATGCTAAACTGAAAGGGAAGGTCAATTACTTGGAATTTGAGCTTGCAATAGCATCAGATATAAGAGAAATTTTCTTCCCAAAGCTAAAGAGAAAGAGAAGAAATTGAAGATTGAACTTAAAAATAGAATGGCTGATGAGAGTAGGTTTTGGTTGAGTTTAATTACTTAATGGTTAATCACATTTGGTGTTGTAATTAGACATCCCAACACCACAAAGTACTTGCTTTGTTAGGTTTGTATGTGAAATAATTGTTGGATTATGTTTGTTTTCTGTATAAATGTATGAAATTTGGAGCAATGAAATTATCTACTTGGTTTTCGTCCATCATAGTATTTTGAGTTGTTTACATTGTACAACAAATGGGGACCATGACAACACACAAAAAACAAAATAGTCTTCCAACAATCAAGACCACAACACTCTTGGCACACTTATCAACACTACGAGACAATGACAAGAGAGGACCATGACAATACAAATAGAACTAAAATATGCTACTCATTTATATAATATTGATAATTTGCTAAAAGTAATTCACGAGTTTTTTCCTAATCCTTAAACACAGTGTATCATGTAACTTCAACAACATTTTTTTTCTTTGTTAATCTTTTTATCCGTGCCTACCTAATCTATTCAAGCGTATTGATAATTGGCTTATGCCTTGCCATGAGTATGTATGAATTAAAGCACTCAGTCATCTTATTTCCACATTATCACATCAGGAATAACATGAGAAAAAAATGGCCCGATGTTAGGGATTAGTCTTATAAAGCCAATCAAAAGCCACGACATTAGTGGACTTAATATCACTAAGTATCTTCTCAAATTTATCACTTGTTCTACACTTAACAGATAACCAAAACATGTTTTTGCGATTCACTCTATTAAAATGTTTTCTGAAATTTGCATACACATGTCTAGTACAAAACATATACTCTGCCTCATGTAACAAATCTTGTATTCAAGTTATCTATCCCTAGCAAACATGTTAATTCATAAATTATGTATCAAATAAAGTAATGCATTTGATAAAGAAATACATCAGAAAGTGAGTGGTTACATACATTTTTGCTGTCTGTGAGTAAAGTCCATCCAGCTCCATTTGCTTTGCGTAGATCATCTTTGAGTTGTTCAAGAAACAAGCGCCATAAATTCTAATTTTCCCCTCAACCACAGCCATGCAATTGGGTATATATTGTTATTTACATCCCTTCCCACTGTTGGGTTTTGATGCATCATGTGCAGCCGAATAATAACATGAAATCAAACACCCATGAGCCCGGATCCGTTCATGTTGATTAAATTAAATACAAGATGAAAGAATACTAACCCTTGAAGATCGCATCCATGAACAAGACTTTAAAGTGCTAAAGCAAACACCCTCTATCGGTATCCACACGTCGAACAGACTCAAGAACACCTTCTTGATTGATTGCTAGATCCAAGCTTGATGATGAAGAAACACTTTCTTCGTAGGAATTGTTTTTCTTCTTTGATTATTGTATTTTGATGATTCTAAATCTCAAAATAAATAATCCTACATCTCTATATTGTATTGTTTCTCAAACAATGTGTTATGATTTCTAAAATCAACATTCGAGGTTGTCAAACCCGGCACCATATATTTATATGAGGGTTTGATCTAATTCCATTTGGACTCGGGATTCCTTGTCAGACAAGAAGACTGAACAATTTGGTTGGGCCCGCAAAGGCAGCCGTACGGCTCTCTAGGAGCCGTATGGTCAGCAGTTCCTGATTCCCAAATTTTTAGCATTTTCAATCCGTTCTATTGTGTGTGACCCAAAAGGATTATACTATGTTGGCAACGAGTCCGAATCATTCAGAACCCGTAAGTCGTAAGAGGACTCTAGCAAACCATTATGACTACCCAAATAGTATAACTTTGAAAGTCCAAAGTTACATTATAAAACATATCACAATCCCTTTATCATATTGGACATAAGTCATGGTCCAAGTCAACTTATGTTGTCCAATGCTTTCTCGATCTTGAGTAGATTGATATGAGCAAATGACATTGAACACATTAATTCATTCAGGCATGACTATGCATTATCTGTAAGTACCCCAATCTGAACTTAAACCAACTTAGAGTAATTCTTAGCACAATTCAGGAATAAACTGATAGGCTAGGACCTCACTATGATAAACCAAGAACATTAGGATTGTTCTGGGACTAAACTTAGAAAAATTCAGAAGCTCGTAAGGCTGAGTTGTACGGATGGTTTGGGTACTAGAAGGGCCCAGCCGTACGGCTGGTTTGGGCGCCTTCAGTCCCTATAAATTAAGACCCCTAATGATCATTCCGGGGAGGGGGGAGAAATTGTTTGTGAGCTGAAAATCTGCAGAATTTAGAGTAGAACACAATCACAAACACATTTGAGTGAAAGAGATAAGAAGATAGGTTAGAACCAACTATTAGTGAGGCCTCCTTCTCCCCCATCTTCTCTTCATCTCTTGTTCTATTTTCATTTTGTCTATTTACTTGTTTATCTCTTTACATTTCTTGCAATGATACGAATTGGAACCAAGCCTTTACTTGATTCATGGTGCCCTCATGTTTTATGCATGATCAAGGGTTACAAACCAAGGATGATCAAGGCTTGTTATGATTTAATGCACATTTACTTTATGTCTTTACATTTATGCAATTTACTTTGTCTTTACATTTTTGCAATTTACTTTCATGTCTTTACATTTATGTCTTGTATTTAAATTTGGCTTGGTGATCCATTGCACATCTTGGAGAGAGCCTTTTTATTTATGTCATTTATGTTGATTTGTGTTAAAATGATCAAGTTTGATGGTAATGTTTCAATCTTTACCATTTAACTTTGATCCAAGCACAATAATATCCCTTTGGATGGTAAAGATTCAATCTTTATCCATCCAAAGGTTGATTTTTGATATCCCAAGGTCTTTCTTTGGATGAATCATCCATTTGGATGTCAAAGTCTTCATCTTTGATCATTCAAATGGTGATTTTGGCTTAAATGCCATGTTCATCAACTTTATTCATTTTCCCCAATTATTGCCATGATCATGCCCAAAACCATTTGTTTTGGTGTTTAATTAGTGATCAATGGCATAGGTATGACTTAATACATGTTTTGTACAAAAAAAGATGAACTGAAAAGGCTCAATCCTGCCCAATTTCAGCAAAATACTCTGTTCCTACCTGAAATTGATTGATTCCTGATAAATTGTCAAAATTCCCAGGACAACCCTCTATAGCCGTACGGCTGGTTTGTCCGGGGAATGATTTTCTCAATTTTACCCCTTTTTGTTAAACTGTTTGTAAATAAGCCCCTTTCTGTAAGTTTTTAACTAGTTTTGTTAAAAGTCAGTTTCTCCCATTTTTGAAAACACACACACACATACATTTGCACATTTTTAGTCAATAAACTTAGGGAGACTCGGTTCTTCCGAGGCGTCTTGGGTGAACCGCGATAAAGTTCTTCCCAAGACGTAACCTGACCTCCGAATCCTTTTTCTCTAACCTTTTTCGTTAAGTTTGGGTTTAAAATTAAACTAACGTGGAGACTCCATTTTGTTTGAACATAAAGCGCCGTGTTTGACGCTCCGGGAAGCCGTAAATCACGTTCCATTTCCCACGGGTATCTCACAGTGGCGACTCTGCTGGGGAATAAAGTGTTTAGAAACTTCTTTTTAGAGGCTTTGGGGACACTTTTGTGTGGGTCAAACTCCCGTCCACGTTTGTTGACTTTGTGAATATTTTGTGTGTTTATGTTTCTGTTTTGATTTCTGGGAGTGAAAATGTTCTGGAAATGCAATAAACTGGGGCTTGATGATCAGAAGCTGAAAATTTGCAAAAAAATAATGGGACTACTGCTCTAACCGTACGGCTGGTTTGGCTGGGCCCACAGGATGTTTCAAATTAACAATTTTATGCAGGGCAGAAACATTCTGATGGTCCCCTTGCTTCTGCTTGTCCAGGTTCCAATTTACAACCTCTACTTATGCACATTTGCCTTCATTTTCTTAACTAAAAAACATGATTTTCAAAACCTTGGTTATGCACAAATTTTTGGACATAAAATTTTGGGTTTTAAAGGCCTCATTGTGCATAACCCCTCTTGTGAAAGTTTGGTTTTTCATACCCTTTTGTTGTGCATAATCTATTGTAGAAATTGATTTTCAAAGGGCCTTTCTCCTCTTGCAAAATTTTTGGTTTCCAAAACCTTGGGTTGTGCACAACTTTTCCATGTACAAATTTTGATTTTTACTAGTTCATGTATTTGTTTGATTACTTGTGAAAATTACTTGTCCATATCTTGTACCGTGCTTGTTCATACTCTTGCTCATGATGTTAAAAATGCAAAAAAAAAATAAAAAATTCTTATTTTGACTCAAAAGGGAACATAGAAGACTTCACACAATGCGCACTCGACCTTGTGTACGTCTCAAAAACCCTTAAAACCCGGGATGGATGCCACGATGCAACTCGATTGGCACTCTTGTTCCCTTCTTGCGCGTACGGGTCCATTCCACCTCCCCTTCCGAGCCGAGTCAACCACACTTGTCCGTGACACACAAATACCGTGACCATGGTTGGTTTTTGGTCTAGCTCACGTCATCACATCCCTAATACATGTCCAAACGCTAGCCTGAACCAATACCCGAGTTTGAACAAACCTCCTTGTTCTCCGCAGCTCGTAAGAAGTGGATAAGGGTTCCGGGTCACCGTTTGATTAGTGTCGAGTCCGATAGTTCATCAGCAGCTTCACTCAGACTTCTCAGAATGACTAGCCCAGCGGGAAGTAGTAGTGGGGGTGATAATGCAGTGGATCCGAATGGTCTCACCAGGGAAGAATTGGTATAAGCTTTAGAGGCCTCCAGGGCCTGGGAAGAAAATGCCTGTAAGCATCAGGAGGAAATGCAGAATAGGGTGGTGGAAGCCCTAAGAAAAAGGGGTAGCAGTTATGTTTGAAAATGATGGGTCTTTTGTGGAAATCACCGATGAGGAAGAAGTCAAGAATCTGCAACCCCAGAGCTACAACCGGGTCCCTCCTCCTCAAACTTACCCTAATGTGGCAACCTCTCGACCCACATTCCAAACAACCATTCATCAAAATGAGCCTGTCGCCCAATCTCCCTTCGCCCCGCCAAACGGCTTTCCTTCATATCCACCTGGATTCATCCCAATGAGTCGAGCGCCACTAGCGCCAGCCACTGCTGGTCTGCCACCTCCGGCTTTGCCAATCACATCCCAAGGAATACCATACCCATTTTACAATCCAACAGCACAAGCCTATGGTGCGGTCCCACCATATATCCCTACCAGCAATCCTGCACATGGGTACGTCTACACCCACATGCAACCCCAAAGCTCTCCTCTTGTAATCCTATTCCACCACTGTGCTTCCAACCCTAGTTCCGGTGATAAGCCAAACCATGGTATCAATCAACTCGAGCCCACATATGGATCCCCAGATGGGGTGGTTGGTAGAAAGGTTGAAACAAATGGAAGAAAAATTTGAAGGGATCAACGGGAGAAAATCCTCTTTGGGGGTTACCAACCCCGACAAGATTATCCCCCTACCTCACAAGTTCAAAATGCCGGAGATCAAAAAATTTGATGGAACTTCTTGTCCTCAAACCCACATCAACGCTTACACCTTGGCAATGAGAGCAAAAGGGTGTACGGTGCAACAAATGGCCGACCACTTCCAACTCTCTTTGAGAGGAAATGCACTCAAATGGTTCTTCAACTTGAAAGAGGAATCCCGAGCCACATGGGATCGAATCAAAGAAACTTTCCTCACCAAGTACCGGTCTAACTTGGAATGGGACACAAACCGCACAGATTTGCAAAGCACCACACAAAAGGGTGACGAACCGATTGGCGAGTTTTACAGGAGATGGAATTATAAGCTTAGGGAAATTTCTAACCCGCTAACCGAGGACGAACAATTGGACATCTTCCAATCATTTTAAAACCTCAGTTACGAGCTTTGATCAGCTATCATTTCTATCCCAACCTCCGAGCCATGGTCACCGCTGGATCCAAGTTTGAAAAGGCTCTCAGTGAGCAAACTTCTGCCCAAAGCAGTGGGAACTCCTACAGAATCGTCCCCCAGCCACCAACAAAGGGAGGGAAACCTCGGGAATAGTAAAAAACATTCAAGGGTAAAACCCAAGGCAAAACCCTCAAGGGACGGGTAACCCGGAAAAATGCCGGTTCGTAAGGTTCAAAGACTTTGGGATGCCCTTAAGCAAGGTGTTTGATGGATTGGTCAAGCAAGGCCTCGCAAAACCCCTTGTCAACTTCCAACCCAAAAATCCCGAGAAATACCTCGATATGAACAAAAGGTGTGCCTTCCACAACTATCATGGTGTGAATACCCCTTTCCGTAAATGCGGGCGACGCACGGGAAGTCTTTCTTTTATCTTTATTTATCTTTTCTATGGGATTAGGATATTCAAGTTGGCATTTAACCTTATTAAGAGTCGCCACGTTGTTTTTATCGAGTTAAAACATTGAGAAAAAGCTAACAAAGAGTGTTCGGGGGTCAAGTTACGATAAGAGAAGAATATCGAGTTATCACTCCTATCACCTGAGCAGTCGGACTTTTTATCATGATGAATGTGTTAGTAGTGTGTTAGTGATTGAGACTGGATCCGAAGATTTCCTACGTTCCTCTCGTGATGAGAAGCTCAGGTCGACGTAGTTCGCACATAATCAGAATAGAGAGAAGAAGTGGGATCATGCATAATAAAAGGGGAGGAGAAAGAATCATACAATATGATCACATCCTAGAACAATGATTATACCATTGATAAGATCAACGTGCATTCATCATATTCATCCTTAGAGAGTTACTGATCATGGGAGTAATTACCTAAAGTTTAGGGTTTAGACGTAGTTCCTAGATCTCGTTGATCATCATCGGCTATGCATTATAAGTAGGGATTAAAACATTAGATCTAGCATGTTCAATCTAACATAATAATAAGAACATCATGAAACATGTATGAAATAACACATAAACATGAAGATCGCTACCCTAGAGATAGAGCACATTATGAATTCTAGTAAGAACATGAAGAACACGTTATGATTCATATGAATATAGATGTATAAACATAATGAAACTAGCATAAATCAGATCTAAACTAAGAAAACATGACAAATTATCACCAATCTTGACAAGAACGAAGTCGAATCTCTAGCGCGGATTCGTCGGACCTTCGGGATTGCTAGAAAGGCTTAGAGAGAGAGTTATATCTGCACTTTAGACTATAGAACTCAGGGGAGATATTTGTGTCGAAATTATGAACTGAGGTCACCTATTTATAGGGTTTCTTACCCGGAAGGAGTGGCCGCCCGGCCCCTCCTAGACTGGCCGCCCGGCCGGTCCAAGGGATTGGCACGGTTTTCGAGGCTCTGATCAATCTGGACTCTGGAGAAGGATTAGATAACGTCTATCTTTGTAGCTTCATCCGATCAGGTCGTCAACGTCTTCATATCTGGGATTTTCGGGAAATTCCGGATAAGTCCTGCGCAGTTCGTAAATACCTGGGAGGTCCCTGTGAGTTCTAGAATGTCTAATAACTCATTTTCAGGTTGGGTACTAACACATGGGCATAACACTGATGAATGCTCGGTTATGAAACGTATCATTTTAGACTTGATTGACAAAGGGAAGCTTGAACACCCCCGGGGTCCTAATGTGGTCAACAACCCAATTCCCAACAACAATGTCATAAACATGATTGAGTTTGGGGAGCCAGCACCCGTAACCTTTTTGGAATTCAACACCCCGATAATGGAGATCGGAAAGAGATTGAAAGACACCCTATGGGCTTGTGTGCAAGAAGGGAAGATGAAATTCCCTCCAGATAGCATGGTAGCCAACATATTGAGTGCAAGGGTCCTTCACCAAAATGCCAATGAGTTGATCATGATTAAGCTCACCGAACACAAACTGACATATGAAGAGTGCATGGAGGAATTGGAAAAGGCCATCGAGAGCATCTCGGGAGGTAAAAGCCATGGTCCAAACGAGCACTGTCCCCCTCACCACGAGCATTTCCACGTCATGGAGCCAAGCAGCTCGCCAACTGGGGAAATGTTGATCAACAGAGTGTGTGGTTACAATGGAGGAGAAAATGGGTACGATGTAGCCAGGATCCCAGAGGTTTCCAATTACAAAAGGTACCTCGCCCAAATGAGAAGAGCAATCCATTCTATGCCTCGCCAAGAGCTTCGGGCCCTCTGTGAAAGTGATGATGAGGAATCCTTTTTTATGTCTCTTCATGTGCCGTGCCGGAAGTGGAAGATCTCTTCCCCTCGCCACCATTATCCCCACCATTGGGATTTGGCAGTGAAGAGTCAGCATTCCCGAGCCATTTATGTTGTATGTTAACCATTGAGCCCGACCACACACGCTTCAAAATGTCGCAAAGGCAGCTTGTCAACACAAGCCCGAATTCAAACACATCAAAAGCAATGACAAAGAAAAGGACTCGAGCATTGCAATGACTTGCAGCCCCGCACGCTTAATCCACCAATAGAATCACTGAGGTTTGCAGTTATCATGTCATGTCATCTTATACTGTTTGAGCATGCCAATAACATATCCATGTCATAATCATTTCATCATGCTACAATCCTCATGCCCATTATCATGTCATAATCATTGCTATGTTGTTTATCATGTTGCAATCTCTACCATGCCATAATCATCGCCATCTCATAATTGCTATCATGTCCATAAACATTATCATACCTCAATCATTGCCATGTCACCTTAGGATTCGATGCCATTCACTGAATGCCTCAAGCCAAAAGATTAGCGTGCCAAAATCAAATGAAAATGAATTTGTGCTCAAATAAAATGATTCAATTTACATGTGCAAATCATAAATGTCATTGCATGCGACACTAACCTGCAGGTCACAAAACAACAAGTTTGGATTCCTGGCACATCTCCAGAAATGCGAGAAACTTTGATCAAAAGCCAAGAGGTCCGAATGCAGATCCAAAGCGAAATTGCATCACTCAACACGGTGCCAAAAGGCCACACAAAGCAATGGTTGCTTTCGACCAATCATCAGCAGACTGCAGTGCATAGCCCTCATCTTCTCATCAGTAAGAAAAAAGCTACGATGTATCCTTTGTTTTCTCTCGACTAAAATGCTTTGCTTTTCATTTTGAAATTGTTGTGGGTTCCCATCTGGTCTTTCCGGTTTATCCGAGTTTGACCCTCGACTATTTGGGTTACCCTGGTCTGTTCGGTCATCCCCCGAATTAGCCCCCCTCGTTTAATTTGGTTCCCCTCCGGTCCTTTTTGGTGTGTCCGAATCTGACCCTCGACTGTTGGGTTTCCCTCCGGTCTGTTCGGTCACACCGACTTCGACCCTCTAAAAATTTTGGTTACTCCCCGGTCATTTTTGGATTTATTCAAATCTCACCCTCTAAAAATTATGGTTACTCCCCGGTCATTTTTGGATTTATTCGAATCTGAACCTCTAAAAATTTTGGTTACCCTCCGGTCTCTTTTGGATTTATTCGAAATTGACCCTCTAAGAAAATTTGGTTACCCTCCGGTCTCTTTTGGATTTATTCGAAATTGACCCTCAAAAAAAATTTTGGTTACCCCTCCGGTCATTTTTGGATTTATTCGAATCTGACCCTCAAAAATTTTGGTTACCCTCCGGTATCTTTTGGATTTATTCGAAATTGACCCTCTAAAATTTGGTTACTCTTTCGGTCCACTCTGACGCCAGAGTTGGATGGCTCAAGCACTGGTTACCCTGGTCCTTTTCGGCTTAACCGGATTTGACCCTCAACGTAGTTGCTTACCCTTTGGTCCTTTTCGTCTTAACCGAATTTGACCCTCGACGTAGGTTTTTTACTTTTCTTTTTGGTCCGTGACGGTGCCCGTACGGACCTCCCTCAGAACTACGCCCCGACTTGATTCCCGTATGGGATACGCAGGCAGCTCGAATAGGAGCTCAGTCGCCGATTACTTCAAATATCATGTTTTCTTTCTTTCTCTCTTTCTTGTCTCCAGCAAAGAGAATTCGAATTCTCGATGCTTTCCCCTTGGCTCAGAGATGCTGTGATCTCATTTACCTAGCCATTCCTCCAGCCTATTGCCCCGCCGAGAGGTTTACTTCTCAACTTTCATGTTCCCCAGCCGAACTACGATTGGTCTGATTCTCGCAAGAGATACGTAGGAAACTTGGGACTCCGAGTTCGACCATACCTCTTTTTTTAGTTGGTTTGCTTGCCTGCTTGAGTAGAACTACGGAGGCTTGATTCCGCAAGGGATACGTAGGAAGCCCTACTTTGGGCCCAGCCATTAAACCGAGACGAGATCGGTTGTCTATATTGTGATCGTCGAATCCTCCTTACTTTGTAATGTGAATTCGACGAGGGGCTCTGTAGACACCCCGATCTCGCACCCCTAAAACCTCCCCTTAGTCGGTCTAAAGCGCGATAATTGACCTAAACCACTAGATTTGGCCGTACGGACTACCGTACGCCTTATCGGTGCATCGGATGCAAAAACCAAGTCCAGATTCATGATCAGGGCTCAAAACCGAGTAAAAAGGTCAATCCTCGAAATTTCGCGTGTCGGGACCCGTCGCCGGGTCCCGCACTACCTAAAATGCCTTTTACCCATCATTTAATGCATTTAAAATATTATCTATGTTTTTCCTTGCTTTCTAACATGTTGTAGGTACACCGGTTCAACCAGAAAAATCTACCGAGCAACTTTCCTGTTGGGCCCGCGGGCAACCGGGACACCGGAGCGGGCACAACGGAGCAGTTGCGGAGTGGAAAGCCGGAGCTGGAACAAACGTGCACCAAGGCAGCCTGGACCAGCCCCAAGATACCACTTGGAACCATGAGATTTTTCAAGAGGAAAACAATTAAAAAAAGACAAAATTGGGCACCAAGTAAGGTGCACGGTCGTGCCCTTTAAATGGCACGGCCGTGCCCTTCATTTCGAGCTATTCCAGCCTTTGTCAGTTTTTTCAACCTAGCCTTCATCATTCTTGCCCCATTTTTATTCATCTTCCTCTTCACTCCTCCCCCCTCAACCACAACTTTTCTACCCCCTAAACCAGCCCCTACTACCCTATGTCTTGCTCCCCAATTCTCTCCCCCCTCCTCCTAAATGACTACCCAAACTCCCTCATTCTTACCACTTCTAGCTAACCAATTTCTACCAATTCTCACAACTCTTGCTCTCCTAGCTAACCAGCCCTCTCTCTCTATCCTCAGCCCCTAAACACTCTCTCTCCACCTTCATAGCCCCAACACAACTCCACCAAACAACCACCACTAAACCACCACAAAACAACCACTAAAACACTCTTCAACTCAAGCAATTTAAGTCTTCCAACTCTAAAACAACTCAAACAACAACAAATAAAAACCTTACCTTCGAAGCAAAGGAAGCACACTACCCCCTAACCTAGGTAAGTTTTCCATTTGTAATTCATAGATTTGATGTAATGTAAGCTTGTATGAGTTTCTAGTCAACTAGTGACTAGATTCCCATTTTTATCTATGTAACTATGTTTTAACTTTGTGAATAAACATGTTCCATGTATTATAAATGTTCAAGTTTCTGTCCTAGCATGTATATACATGTGTTAAGTTTATTTTGGTGTTGATTTCATGGTTTAAATCAAAATCCCAGCAAGTTATGGCCTTTTCATTCAGCATGTTTATAATATGTCCTCTTTCCCTTCATTCTTGATTATTCTCATTTTTATCGATGTTTGTACATAGATAGATACTCAATAATGTTAAAAAGATGTTAATGAATAAGTTCCCAAAGTTTCATGGGATTTCTCTGGGTCTAAGCCATATTTTGGTCTTCATCTTCATGCCATGTATAATCTGTCCAGCATGTTCAGTTTCAACCAAGCTTTTTGATGAGCTTTTTACTCAATCATAACTTCGTTTCTAGATCTAGCTTAAAACATCAAAGTTGTTCCTCATATAATTAATATGATGCATGCCAAGTTTCATGGTATAAATCTGTTGGTAGTGGTTCCCTAGGCACGTTTAATAAACGTTGTAATTGTTATCATTTATTTCATATCAATAAAGAGATGTTTTGATTATTATTGTTGTTCATGTTTGCTTATAATAATCTCCATCCCTAGTACTTGTTAAGCACTAGTATAAAGGCTAAATGATCATGGGATGATCATGTTAGATTTATGGGTACTTGTTTGGAACAAGGTACTGGACATGACCCGCTGTATGAGATTTATGTCATGGTCTATGTCGAACATATATCTCATATTAGTTATGTCATTTGAATCCTTAGACATAAAGTTATTATAGTCTTCCACTTGATGAACATTATGTTTGGCATATTCAAACGCTACCTTTAACTGGGTAGTCATAAAGGGTATGATTGGCATAATCGGATTCACGTAGGGAAGAGTAATAAGCTAAATGGATTTGTTCCTCTTCAGAGAGATGTCAAGATTGGGCCTCTCATAGGAATGATGTTGATGAAATGTTCCTCCAGACTCAAATGAATTGATTGAATCAATGTCATTTGGATTATCGACATATTCGGAATCGAGAAAGTATTGAACAAAACAAGTTGACTGTTTGACCATGACTTGTGTTCAATGACATCGTGGACAAAAGGATTGTGACATATTCTAAAAGGAATGCAAACTTGTATCTAGTTATACTATTTGGGTAGGTATGACGGTTTGCTAGAACCTAATCATATCTTATGGTTTCATGTTTGAACCCATTGCCAACTTAGTATAATCCTAGAGGGTCACACACAATAGAACGAATCCTAAATAAGGACTATATTGGAAATTTTGGAAAATTGGATTTTCTGGACTATTTGGGCGACCGCCCAAAAGGGCTGGGTGACCGCACAGGGACTTGGGCGACCGCACGCCTCAGTTTGGGCGGCCGCACAGTACTGTCGGGGACATATTTCTAATTTGATTAGGAATCGAATTTTGGACGGTTTTTGACACAAGTTTCCTATTTGGAATAGGTCCTACTTGTGTATAAAAGGTAAAATTCGCCCAGCACTTTTCACCAATGTTTTTGTGAGTCTCAAAAGAGTTTGAGAGAGTTTATTTTGTTCCAAGACATCCTTTAATTGAAGAACAAAATAATACACAAATAAAATTCCATATAATCATATTAAATTGTGAAAGTGTGTTTCATAATATTTGGTCTAGCAACCAAGATCAAGAAGCTCCTTGATATTCGTTCGTGGTGTGGATACCGCTAGAGGGTGAAGCTCATCATCTTCAAAGTTCGTGTTCTTACTTTCATTGTGATCAAGCTTCAAATCTCCACCAAAGAACAAAGCTAAAATTCAAAGTCATCAAGGGTTAGTTTTCTTCTATTCATATTGTTGTATTTGACTTAATCGTATGAATGGATCTATGGGCTTTTGGGTTTCATAAATTTTAAATGCTATATTCCGCTGCGCATGTTACATCGAAACCCAACAGTGGTATCAGAGCCCCGTTCATGTTGATTATTTCAATACATAGATCATGTTGTGTGTATATAAATAGTTTATGTGCCTTACATGATATGAATATTGGTATATATGTTGTTTATGTGTTTTTGTGATTTTATGTGGTTTATTGTTATGCAACTTTAATCGCACGATTCAATCGCAATAAATATTATGATGGATTACGAATTGTTTGATTATTAATTCTGATTGGATCATGGTTTTAATAATCGGGGAAAAACAATTTTGAGATAAAATTTTCGAACTTTAAAAATTCTGTACCTTCTGATTCCCATGGGCGACCGCACAGAAGAACCTGGGCGGCCGCACAGTTTTGGGCGACCGCACAGGACTTCTTGGGCGGACGCACAAAGAGATCAGAGAGTCTGATTTTGGTCAAAAATCAGAATCTGGAATTTTTCAAAAGATCAACAAAACCAGTAACAGAACCAGTCCAGACCTGCTGATCTGGAATGGGTTTTGGGTAGTTGGTTTGTGTGTGGATCTTGGGGTTTGATTTTCCTATTTGTTTTAGTCTTGTGAATCTTAGATTGGTTCAAGGCTTGGATGGCTAATCTGCGTTCATCGAGATTGTGTTTCCCAAACTTGATCGCAATCCAAGTTTCAAAGATAAAACGAAGTTAGAATTATGAAGAGTTCATAATTGCTAAAATTGAGAAACAAAGTTCTTGATTCAATGATTGGAGATCCCTGTGGAATTGTGAATGCAATTGGCCTACGTTCATCGAGACTATCTATTGCTTAGTTTTGGCCACATGGACTACTTTCTTGGTATCTTGAATTAGTGCGGAATTATGGATGCCTCATGGCTTAGTTTCGGCCGCACTTCTTGTTGTCTTGATTTGGAGATAATGACCAAAGTTGAAATAGTCTCATCCTCATAATTATAGAGAAACTAATGACACATGAATATCATGCTTAAATTAATGGAGATTAATTTAGTGGCTAAACTTGATGCGTAACATGTTTATATTATGTGCTCATAAATGTGTTATATGCTATATGTGATGAACCTTCAAAGAAAGTTTTAAGTCCTTCATTGCCATGCCATGATTAAAACACTTGTTTATACATGGGTGATCTTGATGTGGGTTCGCCTCCGTGAGGTGCATTAATTTTATTCATGTATGAGCAAGATGATGGTTATTAGTTTAATGTGGGCTTGCCTCTGCAAGGTGCATTAAATTGAATGGTTCCTATGCGTTTAAAATGGTTGGATTTAATTAGGCGTCAAAACAGTTTTGGGCCTAGGCAAAAGATGAGATCAAACATGCTTTTTGAAATTGGATTTCTCAAAGAATCTCATAAGAGGATCTAAGAATCATATGGGATATGATTGACATGATTGTGTACCTAATTAATTTAGTTTTGAGCGGTCCACCTCCGTGGACTCAAAAATTAAATTAAAGTTGAATCTTAGCCCAATTAAATTATATTATACATTGGATGTATATGAAGGTTATATAATTTAGTGGGAGTATTTTTTTGGAAAAATACATTGATTATTTCTTTAATGAAAATTGGTACTTATTAAATTTTGGAAATTTTGCATAATTTTAGATAATGACTACTAACACTCAATCAATTTCGTTGCGATCGATCCTTGAGAAGGATAAGCTCCAAGAGAATGGTACTAACTTTATGGATTGGATATGTAGCCTAAGAATTGTTCTAAGGCAAGAAGATAAGTTGTACATTCTCGATGGGCCACTTCCTGCTGAACCAGAACCTACTGCCCCTAGGGCAGAAAGAGACAGTTACAAGAAACATCTTAATGATTCTAGAGATGTAAGCTGTCTCATGCTTGCTACCATGTGCTCAAAACTCCAACAAAGTTTGGAACATTTGGAAGCCTATGAGATAGGCGTGGAGTTAAGAGCCATGTTTCAAGAGCAAGCTAGGCAAGAGAGGTACAAGACCATTGTTGCATTCACTACTTGCAAAATGAATGAAGGGAAACAAGTGAGTCCTCACATGCTGAAAATGAAAGGTTATGTAGAGCACCTTGAGAAACTTGGCTATCCAATTCCATTGGAGCTAGCCACGGATCTCATTCTTAATTCATTGCCTAAAAGTTATAATCAGTTTGTGATGAATTATAACATGCATGGAATGGATAAGAATCTCTTCGAGTTGCATGGGATGCTTAAAACTGCGGAAATGAAGATTGCGGAGAAAGGTTCTCCTGTGCTCTTGGTTCATGATGGGAAGAAGGCTAGTTCCAAAGGAAAGGGTAAGAAAGTTGTCAAACCCAAGATAAGCAAGGCAAAGGTTGCCAAGGCTTCTGAGGCAAAACCCGTTTCACAAAAGGATGCAATCTGTTTCCATTGTCAAGAAATTGGTCATTGGAAACGAAATTGCAAGGCTTTCTTGGAAGAGCAAAAGAAGAAGAAGAGCAGCAAGGTTGCGTCGACTTCAAGTATCTATATGATAGATATTCTCCTTTCTACCACTGATTCTTGGGTATTGGATACCGAATGTGGTTCTCACATTTGTTTAAATGTGCAGGGTCTAAAGAATAGGAGACTACTTAAAGAGGGTGAAGTAGACCTATGCGTGGGGAATGGAGCAAGAGTTGCTGCATTAGCCGTAGGGACTTATGAAGTCACTTTACCTTCCGGATTAATTCTTGTTTTGAACAATTGTTATTATGTTCCGATTTAAGTAGAAATATTATTTCAATTTCTTGTTTGGATAATGAAGGTTTTAAGTTTCTTATTGAGAATAAGAAATTTTTTATTTATTTAAATGATGTGCTTTATGGTATTGCTAATTCATTTAATGGCCTTTATGTCTTGAATGTCAAGGATGAAAATAATGACAATGTCTATCATATAAATAAGAAATCTTAACCTAATGATGTAAATCATACTTATTTGTGGCATTGGGTCTTTGTCATATTAATGAGAAGCGTATCTCAAAACTCCATGGGGACGGTCTTTTGGGTTCATGTGACCTTGAGTCATATGATACTTGCGAGTCGTGTCTTCTTGGAAAAATGACTAAGACACCTTTTACCAAGTTAGGTGAAAGGGCAAGCGACTTATTGGGGTTGATACATTCTGATGTATGCGGACCACTATGTAGCAATGCTAGGGGAGGATTTCAATACTTCATAACTTTACTGATGATTATAGTAGATTTGGGTATATTTACCTAATGAAACATAAAAGTGAAGCATTTGAGATATTTAGAATATTTCAAAATGAAGTAGAAAAACAACTTGGCAAAAGTATTAAGGCGCTTCGATCAGATCGAGGTGGAGAATACTTGAGTCATGAATTTGATGATCATCTAAAGAATTGTGGAATAGTTTCACAATTGACTCCACCCGGAACACCACAATAGAATGGTGTGTCCGAGAGGAGAAATCGGACTTTGTTAGACATGGTTCGATCAATGATGAGTCAAGTTGATCTTCCAATATCCTTTTGGGGTTACGCTCTAGAAACCGCTACTTTCACACTAAATCGTGTTCCAACTAAATCGGTTCAAAAGACTCCATATGAGTTGTGGAGCGGAAAGAAAACTTGTTTATCTTTCATGAAGAATTGGGGTTGCGAAGCCTTTGTCAAAAGACTTGTATCTGACAAACATGCACACAAATCTGACAAATGTATTTTCGTGGGATATCCAAAGGAAACTAGAGGATATTACTTTTACAACCGTGAGGACAACAAAGTTTTTGTTGCCCGAACTGGTGTCTTTCTAGAGAAAGAGTTTCTCTCCAAAGAAATCAGTGGGAGTAAAATAAATCTTGAAGAAATTCGAGACCCAGAAAATAACATTGAACCAATAGTGGAACAAGAACAAGAACCACAAGGAGTTGTGGAACCTGTTCAAAATACACAAGTAACTCGCAGATCTAGTAGGTTACGATCCGAGCCCGAGAGATATGGATTTCTCGTAACGGATAGTAATGAGGTAGAAATCATTGAGAATGATGAACCGACAACCTACCAAGAGGCGATGTCTTCTCCTGATTCGGATAAGTGGCTTGGAGCCATGGAATCCGAATTGCAATCCATGCAAGACAATCAAGTTTGGAATTTGATTGATGCGCCCGAAGGTGTAAAAACCATAGGATGCAAATGGGTCTTCAAGAAAAAGACCGACATGGATGGGAAGGTGTATACTTACAAAGCTAGGCTTGTAGCAAAAGGGTATAGGCAAGTTCATGGTATTGACTATGATGAGACCTTTTCACCCGTAGCAATGATCAAGTCTATAAGAATTTTGCTTGCCATTGCCGCATATCATGACTATGAAATATGGCAAATGGACGTCAAAACCGCTTTCCTAAATGGAAAACTACAAAAGGATTGTATATGACACAACCAGAAGGTTTTGAAGAGAATTCTAAAGTATGCAAATTGCAGAGATCCATCTATGGATTAAAGCAAGCTTTTAGGAGTTGGAATCTCCGTTTTGATGAATCGGTCAAAGAGTTTGGTTTCATCAAGAACGAAGATGAACCTTATGTATACAAGAAGATTAGTGGGAGCATAGTGCTATTCCTTGTTTTATACGTGGATGACATATTGCTAATTGGAAACGACATTCCTACACTTCAGTCTGTGAAGACTTGGTTAGGAAAGTGTTTTGCAATGAAAGATATGGGTGAAGCCGCATATATACTTGGCATTAAGATCTATAGAGATAGATCAAGGAGGATACTTGGTTTATGCCAAAGTACATACATTGACAAGGTCATTAGAAGATTCCGTATGGAAAACTCTAAGAGAGGCACCTTGCCGGGTTACATGGAGTTTCTCTAAGCAAGACTCAATGTCCTAAGACAAACGATGAGCGTGAGAAAATGAATGATGTTCCATATGCTTCGGCAATTGGGTCCATCATGTATGCCATGATTTGTACTAGGCCGGATGTATCTTATGCTTTGAGCATGACAAGTAGATATGAATCCGACCCTGGCGAAAATCACTGGGTAGCTGTAAAAGCGATTCTTAAGTACTTGAGAAGAACTAAAGACTCGTTTTGGTCTATGGAGGAATGGAAGATGATCTCGTTGTAAATGCTTACACGGATGCAAGCTTCCAAACCGACAAAGATGATAGCCGATCGCAATCGGGTTTTGTGTTTATGTTAAATGGTGGAGCTGTAAGCTGGAAGAGTTCCAAGCAAAGTACAACCGCTGATTCTACAACGGAAGCTGAGTATATTGCTGCATCAGATGCTGCAAAGGAAGCTATTTGGATTAAGAAGTTCATCACTGAACTTGAAGTGGTTCCTTGTATTGCTAATCCAATAGGCCTTTATTGCGATAATAATGGTGCTATTCCTCAAGCAAAGGAACCAAGAGCACATCAAAATCCAAACACATACTTAGGCGTTTTCATATCATTCGAGATATCATTGATAGGGGAGACGTAAATATATGCAGAGTACCTACTGATGACAATGTTGCGGACCCGCTAACAAAGGGACTTCCACAAGCTAAACATGATGGTCATATTAGGTCCATGGGTATTAGATACATGGGAGATTGGGCCTAGGGCAAGTGGGAGATTGTTGGTAGTGGTGCCCTAGGCACGTTTAATAAACGTTGTAATTGTTATCATTTATTTCATATCAATAAAGAGATGTTTTGATTATTATTGTTGTTCATGTTTGCTTATAATAATCTCCGTCCCTAGTACTTGTTAAGCACTAGTATAAAGGCTAAATGATCATGGGATGATCATGTTAGATTTATGGGTACTTGTTTGGAACAAGGTACTGGACATGACCCGCTGTATGAGATTTATGTCATGGTCTATGTCGAACATATATCTCATATTAGTTATGTCATTCGAATCCTTAGACATAAAGTTATTATAGTCTTCCACTTGATGAACATTATGTTTGGCATATTCAAACGCTACCTTTAACCGGGTAGTCATAAAGGGTATGATTGGCATAATCGGATTCACGTAGGGAAGAGTAATAGGCTAAATGGATTTGTTCCTCTTCGGAGAGATGTCAAGCTTGGCCTCTCGTAGGAATGATGTTGATGAAATGTTCGGCCGACTCAAATGAATTGATTGAATCAATGTCATTTGGATTATCGACATATTCGGAATCGAGAAAGTATTGAACAAAACAAGTTGACTGTTTGACCATGACTTGTGTTCAATGACATCGTGGACAAAAGGATTGTGACATATTCTAAAAGGAATGCGAACTTGTATCTAGTTATACTATTTGGGTAGGTATGACGGTTTGCTAGAACCTAATCATATCTTATGGTTTCATGTTTGAACCCATTGCCAACTTAGTATAATCCTAGAGGGTCACACACAATAGAACGAATCCTAAATAAGGACTATATTGGAAATTTTGGAAAATTGGATTTTCTGGACTGTTTGGGCGACCGCCCAAAAGGGCTGGGCGACCGCACAGGGACTTGGGCGACCGCACACCTCAGTTTGGGCGGCCGCACAGTACTGTCGGGGACAGATTCCTAATTTGATTAGGAATTGAATTTTGGACGGTTTGTGACACAAGTTTCCTATTTGGAATAGGTCCTACTTGTGTATAAAAGGTAAAATTCGCCCAGCACTCTTCACCAATGTTTTTGTGAGTCTCAAAAGAGTTTGAGAGAGTTTATTTTGTTCCAAGACATCCTTTGATTGAAGAACAAAATAATACACAAATAAAATTCCATATAATCATATTAAATTGTGAAAGTGTGTTTCATAATTTTTGGTCTAGCAACCAAGATCAAGAAGCTCCTTGATATTCGTTCATGGTGTGGATACCGCTAGAGGGTGAAGCTCATCATCTTCAAAGTTCGTGTTCTTACTTTCATTGTGATCAAGCTTCAAATCTCCACCAAAGAACAAAGCTAAAATTCAAAGTCATCAAGGGTTAGTTTTCCTCTATTCATATTGTTGTATTTGACTTAATCGTATGAATGGATCTATGGGCTTTTGGTTTCATAAATTTTAAATGCTATATTCCGCTGCGCATGTTACATCGAAACCCAACAAAATCCATGTCTAGGTCATGTTTTGATAGGTATTTTCGTAGCTCAAACCTGCTGCTCTGCTTGCCAATTTTAACTAACCGGGGTTTTCAAGTCTAAAAACCTATCAAAACTAGATTTTCAAGTCAAAGTTAAAACATGAAATTTTCTCTTAACAAACTAATAAACATGTTCATGTCTTTGAAATAATGATTTTATGACCTGGGAAAGGTTTCTTTCCATTTTCTAAATCAAGTGTTTGCTCCCATCCAGATTCATAATTCCCAGATTCTGACATATAAATGTCAGAACACTTTTTAAGCAATAAAACTTGTCTTATAACTTTGAAACTTGGCAAACATCATGTTTAATATTTTATCTTCAACTTCCATGTTTTAGGTTTTTCCATATTCTTAAGTGATCATAGTGTAAATTGCTCATCAAAGTCTGGTCTGCTATCCTTTGCTGTTCTTGGCTGTTTTTGCATTAATGTTCTTGGCATGATCTGAGCATGAAATAATACCTAAACATCCAACCAAAATTCATACGTGTTCTCTAACATCTGGGAGTGAATCCCAAGTTTTAGATCTCTTTTTGGATAGGTTATTCACAGGTACACTCCATGGCGATCCACAGCAGCCATGAACTTGGAGGATCGATTTTGCACTTGGATATTCTTTCATGGGATTTATCTCCCATCTTACATATATTTGTATTATTTGTAAATACTCCCCTTTACCTTTATATGTTCTTACTTGTATATATGATTCAAAATCCCTTTCGAAAACCAATCGGGAGTCCACCCAAACCAGTTCCCGGTTGCGAGCAATGAATCGACCTAGATTAGGAGACTCCTTATACATAAATACACACACTCTTTCAAGTTAGGGAATAAAATAAATCTTTCAAATAAGGCATTAAAATAAAGCGTAGGCGAA
>JAOWBW010002992.1:0-45067 GCA_026119855.1 Campanula takesimana
AATGGCTTTCAACAGCAACAACAACAAGGGTGAGAACATCTCGTGTCCAACGAAAGGCTCTTCAACATAATAAGAGCCATGGGGGAACAAATGGATAGACTTGTCGAGGATGCCCGCCGCAAGGATGATTTGTGGCAAGACCGTCTTGATCTCGAGAGGAAAATTCACAAGGAAGAAGTGTCCGAACTTAAGGCTCGTTTGCAAGAGCTCACCGACAGCAAGGCAAAGGTCCACGGTAAAGCACGCTCAAGTAGCTTATCCCTCAAAAGTCACAAAGGTTCCACCAACGACCGTGTCTATACCCCTCTCAATGGCATGACCATCACCGAGGCCTACGAAGCTCTCAAAACCAAGGGACAAGTTTCTCCTCTCCAAGGGTACAAGCAACCACAACCGTTACGTCGCAACCATGCCCACCACAAGTGGTGTGACTATCACCAATGCAGCGGTCATCTCACCGAGGATTGCTTCTCCCTCCGCGACATCATCCAAGATTCGATTGACAATGGTGAATTTACCGTGGGTGAAGAACAACAGTCAGAGAGTGAGAACATGCAAGAACTCATCAAGGAAGGGCTCAGATTTGAAATGGGGCCTCAACAAGAGATCATGCCACAAAGAAGACTACAACGACAACGGGGGACTACATCAATAATCTCTGTTTCTCTTTCTCTACCTAGAAATAGGACTAAAAAAAAAAGAGTCAAAAGTCCTCTTAAGTGTGCATTAAAGTTTTCTTTCGTCCCACTTGTGTGAATGTTCGAGTCCATTGAGTCATCAAATAAAAGTCGTTCTTGTCCTCATACACTCTTCCAAGTTGTTCAATTAATTCTTGGCAAAATGATGAAAAAATGTCTAAACAAGTTTTGAATGAAGGCCATCGCTGTGAACGCCTAGGGGCTAAACATCAACGACGGCATCAACAACGAAGACATCAACAACGACGAAATCAAGCAAAGAAAGGTGGAGCAACAATCATGAAGCAAAGTTTCAAAAGGGGTTAAAAAAAAAAAAAAAGGAGCTCGCTAGGTTGAAATCCTCAAACCAACCTAGGCAAAAGTTAGAGCACAAAAAAAAAAAAAAAATCCCCCCTCATTCAAAGAAGTTCATATCAAGGATCAACATCATTCCACCAAACGAAGGACGAAGCAACATGGACAACAATTATGACGAAGCAAAAAATCATCAATGCGAATGGAGCATCAACAAGAACTACGGTGACCTGAGCCTCTACACTGGAGGAACGTAGGCAACCTTCGGGTCCGGTCTCATGCAAGAAAGAAGATATGTTTAGCCCTAGCGCGTTATGGTGATCGGCCTTCCTCTCGAACTTGTCATGAAATCTTTGTACGATTCATTTGCCAATGAATTAATCACCAAAAGATTGAACAACTTTCTTAGATTTGGAATCGCTTTCCGTTCCTTGTCGAGTCTAGGGGTTTCTCTTCTTTTTGTGATACTCCCAGTTTCTTGCAATCAAATTGGGGCTTCCCTTCTCTTCTCTCTTAATTACTTACTTGCCTTCGTGAGTCATTCAACAAATATATGCAAAGTCAATACTAGGGACACTTCCCTAGTCGAGTCAATGTCATCATCTTTAGTGACAAGAGGTCTTCACCGCAAAATCACATGTCTTATCTCCTCAGCCAGAGTCAATGCACACTTCCTCATTAATCTAGTCAAAAAAAAAGTGAAGACGTAAAAGAGATGCCCGCTAGATTGAAAACCCGAAAGGGCGGTCTAGGCAAAAAACAGGGTGCGTCATAAAAAAAATGAGAGAGTGAGAGAGAGAAGGGAAAGAGAAATGGCGATCTCCAGCCTCTAAGGAAGACAACTGCACAAGCTCTACATTGGATCTCCTCAGCAAGTCAATTCCCCACCGAGTCAACATTGGGATTGCAAAAGGCTCAACAAGATATGGCACCATCAAAGGTTGTCTTGGTTATCGGCATCATTCTCCAGCAGTGTGCATTTTTGGACTCATGAAAAGAAGGCCCGTGGTAACCAAGACCCATCCGAGAACGAGCCATAATAAAAGGGCACGAGGTTGCACTGTTGGTAGTGGTGCCCTAGGCACGTTAATAAACGTTGTAATTGTTATCATTTATTTCATATCAATAAAGGGATGTTTTGATTATTATTGTTGTTCATGTTTACTTATAATAATCTCTGTCCCTAGTACTTGTTAAGCACTAGTATAAAGGCTAAATGATCATGGGATGATCATGTTAGATTTATGGGTACTTGTTTGGAACAAGGTACTGGACATGACCCGCTCTATGAGATTTATGTCATGGTCTATGTCATACATATATCTCATATTAGTTATGTCATTTGAATCCTTAGACATGAAGTTATTATAGTCTTCCACTTGATGAACATTATGTTTGACATATTCAAACGCTACTTTTAACCGAGTAGTTATAAAGGGTATGATTGGCATAATCGGATTCACGTAGAGAAGAATAATAAGCTAAATGAATTTGTCCCTCCTCGGAGAGATGTCAAGCTTGGGCCACTCGTAGGAATGATGTTGATGAAATGTTCGGCGGACTCAAATGGATTGATTGGATCAATAGCATTTGAATTATCAACATATTCGGAATCGAGAAAAGTATTGAACAAAACAAGTTGACTGTTTGACCATAACTTGTGTTCAATGACATCGTGGACAAAGGGATTGTGACATATTCTAAAGGAATGCGAACTTGTATCTAGTTATACTATTTGGGTAGGTATGACGGTTGCTAGAACCTAATCATATCTTATGGTTTCATGTTTGAACCCATTGCCAACTTAGTATAATCCTAGAGGGTCACACACAATAGAACGAATCTTTAAAAGGACTACATTGGAATTTTGGAAATTCTGGACTTTCTGGGAAGTGGGCGACCGCACATAATGGACTGGGCGGCCGCACACTTAGCTCAGAAATGTACCAGTTTTGTTTCAGATAGTTGTGCGACCGCACAGAGGTTTTGGGCGGCCGCACAGTACTGTCGGGTGGCAGATTCCTAATTTGATTAGGAAACGAATTTTGGACGGATTTTGACACAAGTTTCCTATTTGGAATAGGTCATGCTTGTGTATAAAAGACCAAATTCGGCCAGCACTCTAGGCTAATGATTTTGTGAGTCTCAAAGAGTTTGAGAGAGGGTTTATTTTGTTCCAAGACATTCTTGGTTGAAGAACAAAATAAAACACAAAATAAATTCCATATAGTTCTTTTGATTGTGAAAAGTGTTCACAATTTGGTCTAGCAACCAAGATCAAAGAAGCTCCTTTGATATTCGTTCGAAGTGTGGATACCGCTAGAGGGTGAAAATCATCATCTTTAAAGTTCGTGTTCAAAGCTTTGTGATCGTGATCAAGTCTTCAAACCTCCACCAAAGACCAAGAGAATTTGATAGCCATCAAGGGTTAGTTTTATCCTATATTCATGTTATTGTATTTGATTTAATCATATGAACGGATCCATGGCTTTGGGTTTCAAAATTTTAAATGCTAAATTTCGCTGCGCATGTTTGATCGAAACCCAACAGTGGTATCAGAGCCCCGTTCATGTTGATTAATTCAATACTTGGATCATGTTATGTGTATATAAATTGTTTATGTGCCTTGCATGATTTGAATATTGGAATATATGTTGTTTATGTGTTATGTGATTTTATGTGGTTTATTGTTTTGCAACTTTAATCGCACGATTCAATCGCAATAAATAAATTATGGTGGATTCAGAATTGTTGATTATTAATTTTTGATTGGATCAAAGCTTTAATAATCGGGGAAAACAATTTTGAGACAAAATTTTCGAACTTAAAAATTCTGCACATTCTGATGGCACTGGGCGACCGCACAAAACGCCTTGGGCGGCCGCACAGTTTTGGGCGACCGCACAAGTATATTTTGGGCGGCCGCACAAGGTGATCAGAAGGTCTGATTTGGTTGAAAACCAGAATCTGGAATTTTTCGAAAGATTCAACAGAACCAGTAACAGAACCAGTCCAGACTTGCTGATCTGGAATGGGTTTTGGGTAGTTGGTTTGTGTGTGGATTTTGGGGTTTGATTTTCCTATTTGTTTTAGTCTTGTGATTCCTAGATTGGTTCAAGTTTTGGATGGCGAATCTGCGTTCATCGAGATTGTGTTTCCCAAAATTGATCGCAATCAAAGTTTCAAAGATAAAACGAAGTTAGAATTATGAAGAGTTCATAATTGCTAAAATTGAGAAACAAAGTTCTTGATTCAATGATTGGAGATCCATATGGAATTGTGAATGCAATTGGCCTACGTTCATCGAGACCATCTATTGCTTAGTTTCGGCCACATGGACTACTTTCTTGGTTTCTTGAATTAGTGCGGGATTGTGGTTGCCTAATGGCTTAGTTCGACCGCACTTCTTGTTGTCTTGATTTGGAGATAATAACCAAAGTTGAAATAGTCTCATCCTCATAATTATAGAGAAACTAATGACACATAAATATCATGCTTAAATTAATGGAGATTAATTTAGTGGCTAAACTTGATGTGTAACATGTTTATATTATGTGCTCATAAATATGTTATATGCTATATGTGATGAACCTTCAAAGAAAGTTTTAAGTCTTTTATTGCCATGCCATGATTAAAACACTTTTAGTACATGAGTAATTTTAATGTAGATTCGCCCTAGCGAGATGCATTAAATTTGTTTGTGTATGAGCAAGATAGATAGTGTGGGCACGCCCTAGCGGGACACATTAACTATGCGTTTAAAATGGTTAGACTTAATTGGGCATCAAAACAGTTTTGGGCCTAGGCAAAGATGAGGTTTAACATGCTTTTTGAAATTGGATTTCTTAAAGAATCTCATAAAAGGAACTAAGAGTCATATGAGATATGATTGACAGAGTTGTCTACCTAATTAATTTGATTTTGTGTAATCCGCCTTAGCGGACTTGAAATTAAATTAAAGTTGGATCTTAACTCATTTAAATTATATTATACATTGGATGTATATGAAGGTTGTATAATTTAGTGAGAGTATTTTGTTTGAAAAATACATTATTTATCTCTTTAATGAAAATCGGTACTTATTGAATTTTGGAAATTTTGCATATTTGTAGATAATGACTAATAACACTCAATCAATGTCGTTGCGATCGATCCTTGAGAAGGATAAGCTCGAAGAGAATGGTACTAACTTTATGGATTGGATCCGTAGCATAACAATCGTTCTTAGGCAAGAAGATAAGTTGTACATTCTCGATGGGCCTCTCCCCGCTGAACCACCGCCTACTGCCCCTAGGGTAGAAAGAGACAATTACAAGAAACATCGTAATGATTCTAGAGATGTAAGTTGTCTCATGCTTGCTGCTATGTGTTCAAAACTCCAACAAAGTTGGAACATTTGGAAGCCTATGAGATAGGCATGGAGTTGAGAACCATGTTTCAAGAGCAAGCTAGGCAAGAGAGGTACAAGACCATTGTTGCATTCACTACTAGTAAAATGAATGAAGGGCAACAAGTGAGTCCTCACTTTCTTAAAATGAAAGGTTATGTAGAGCACCTTGAGAAACTTGGCTATCCAATCCCATTGGAGCTAGCCACGGATCTCATTCTTAATTCATTGCCTAAAAGTTATAATCAGTTTGTGATGAATTATAACATGCATGGAATGGATAAGAATCTCTCTGAGTTGCATGGGATGCTCAAGACTGCAGAGATGAAAATTATGGAGAAAGGTTCTCCCGTGCTCTTGGTTCATGATGGGAAGAAGGCTAGTGCCAAAGGAAAGGGTAAGAAAGTTGTCAAACCCAAAATAAGCAAGGCAAAGGTTGCCAAGGCTTCTGAGGCAAACCTGATTCACAAAAGGATGCAATCTGTTTCCATTGTCAAGAAATTGGTCATTGGAAACGTAATTGCAAGGCTTTCTTGGAAGAACAAAAGAAGAAGAAGAGCAGCAAGGCTGCGTCGACTTCAGGTATCTATATGATAGATATTCTCCTTTCTACCACTGATTCTTGGGTATTGGATACCGGATGTGGTTCTCACATTTGTCTAAATGTGCAGGGACTAAAGAATAGGAGACTGCTTAAAGAAGGTGAAGTAGATCTACGCGTGGGAATGGAGCAAGAGTTGCTGCGTTAGCCGTAGGGACTTATGAAGTCACTTTACCTTCCGGATTAATTCTTGTTTTGAACAATTGTTATTATGTTCCGGATTTAAGCAGAAATATTATTTCAATTTCTTGTTTGGATAATGAAGGTTTTAAGTTTCTTATTGAGAATAAGAAATTTTCTATTTATTTAAATGATGTGCTTTATGGTATTGATAATTCATTTAATGGCCTTTATATCTTGGATGTCAAGAAATGAAAATAATGTCTATCATGTAAATAAGAAATCTAAACCTAATGATGTAAATCATACTTATTTGTGGCATTGCCGTCTTGGTCATATTAATGAGAAGTGTATCTCAAAACTCCATGGGGACGGACTTTTGGGTTCATGTGACTTAGAGTCATATGATACTTGTGAGTCGTGTCTTCTTGGAAAAATGACTAAGACACCTTTTACCAAGTTAGGTGAAAGGGCAAGCGACTTATTGGGGTTGATACATTCCGATGTATGCGGACCATTAAGTAGCAATGCTAGGTGAGGATTTCAATACTTCATAACCTTCACTGATGATTATAGTAGACTTGGGTATGTTTACCTAATGAAACATAAAAGTGAAGCTTTTGAGATATTTAGAATATTTCAAAATGAAGTAGAAAAACAACTTGGCAAAAGTATAAAGGCACTTCGATCAGATCGAGGTGGTGAATACTTAAGTCAAGAATTTGACGATCATCTAAAGAATTGTGGAATAGTTTCACAATGACTCCGCCCGGAACACCACAATGGAATGGTGTGTCTGAGAGGAGAAATCGGACTTTGTTAGACATGGTTCGATCAATGATGAGTCAAGTTGATCTTCCAATATCCTTTTGGAGTTACGCCCTAGAAACCGCTGCTTTCACACTAAATCAAGTTCCAACTAAATCGGTTCCAAAGACTCCATATGAGATGTGGAGTGGAAAGAAAACCTAGTTTATCTTTCATGAGGATTTGGGGTTACGAAGTTTATGTCAAGAGACTTATCTCTGACAAACTAGCACACAAATCTGATAAATGTATTTTCGTGGGATATCCTAAGGAAACTAAAGGATATTACTTTTACAACCGAGAGGACAACAAAGTGTTTGTTGCCCGAACTGGTGTCTTTCTAGAGAAGAGTTTCTCTCCAAAGAAATCAGTGGGAGTAAAATAAATCTTGAAGAAATTCGAGACCCAGAAAATAACATTGAACCAATAGTGGAACAAGAACAAGAACCAAAAGGAGTTGTGGAACCTGTTCAAAATACACAAGCATCTCGCAGATCTAGTAGGTTACGATCCGAGCCCGAGAGATATGGATTTCTCGTAACGGATAGTAATGAGGTAGAAATCATTGAGAATGATGAACCGTCAACCTACCAAGAGGCGATGACTTCTCCTGATTCGGACAAGTGGCTTGGAGCCATGGAATCCGAATTGCAATCCATGCAAGACAATCAAGTTTGGAATTTGATTGATGCACCCGAAGGTGTAAAAAACCATAGGATGCAAATGGGTCTTCAAGAAGAAGACTGACATGGATGGGAAGGTGCATACTTACAAAGCTAGGCTTGTAGCGAAGGGTTATAGGCAAGTTCATGGTATTGACTATGATGAGACCTTTTCACCGGTAGCAATGATCAAGTCTATAAGAATTTTGCTTGCCATTGCCGCATATCATGACTATGAAATATGGCAGTTGGACGTCAAAACCGCTTTCCTGAATGGAAAACTCCAAGAGGATGTGTATATGACACAAACCAGAAGGTTTTGAACAAGATTCTAAGGTATGCAAATTGCAAAGATCCATCTATGGGTTGAAGCAAGCTTCAAGGAGTTGGAATCTCCGTTTTGATGAATCGGTCAAAGAGTTTGGTTTCATCAAGAACGAAGATGAGCCTTGTGTATACAAGAAGATTAGTGGGAGCATAGTGCTATTCCTTATTTTATACGTGGATGACATATTGCTCATTGGAAACGACATTCCTACACTTCAGTCTGTGAAGACTTGGTTAGGAAAGTGCTTCGCAATGAAAGATATGGGTGAAGCCGCATATATACTTGGCATTAAGATCTATAGAGATAGATCAAGGAGGCTACTTGGTTTAAGCCAAAGTACATACATTGACAAGGTCATTAGAAGATTCCGTATGGAAAATTCTAAGAGAGGCACCTTGCCCGTGTTACATGGAGTTTCTCTAAGCAAGACTCAATGTCCTAAGACAAAAGATGAGCGTGAGAAAATGAATGATGTTCCATATGCTTCGGCAATTGGGTCCATCATGTATGCCATGATTTGTACTAGGCCGGATGTGTCTTATGCTTTGAGCATGACAAGTAGATACCAATCCGACCCTGGCGAAATCACTGGATAGCTGTAAAAGCGATTCTTAAGTACTTGAGAAGAACTAAAGACTCGTTTTTGGTCTATGGAGGAATGGAAGATGATCTCGTTGTAAATGCTTACACGGATGCAAGCTTCCAAACTGACAAAGATGATAGCCGATCGCAATCGGGTTTTGTGTTTATGTTAAATGGTGGAGCTGTAAGTTGGAAGAGTTCCAAGCAAAGTACAACCGCTGATTCTAAAACAGAAGCTGAGTATATTGCTGCATCGGATGCTGCAAAGGAAGCTGTTTGGATTAAGAAGTTCATAACTGAACTTGAAGTGGTTCCTAGTATTGCTAATCCAATAGACCTTTATTGTGATAATAATGGTGCTATTGCTCAAGCAAAGGAACCAAGAGCACATCAGAAATCCAAACACATACTTAGGCGTTTTCATATCATTCGAGAGATCGTTGATAGGGGAGACGTAAATATATGCAGAGTACCTACTGATGACAATGTTGCGGACCCGCTAACAAAGGGACTTCCACAAGCTAAACATGATGGTCATGTTAGGTCCATGGGTATTAGATACATGGGAGATTGGGCCTAGGGCAAGTGGGAGATTGTTGGTAGTGGTGCCCTAGGCACGTTTAATAAACGTTGTAATTGTTATCATTTATTTCATATCAATAAAGAGATGTTTTGATTATTATTGTTGTTCATGTTTACTTATAATAATCTCTGTCCCTAGTACTTGTTAAGCACTAGTATAAAGGCTAAATGATCATGGGATGATCATGTTAGATTTATGGGTACTTGTTTGGAACATGGTACTGGACATGACCCGCTCTATGAGATTTATGTCATGGTCTATGTCATACATATATCTCATATTAGTTATGTCATTTGAATCCTTAGACATGAAGTTATTATAGTCTTCCACTTGATGAACATTATGTTTGACATATTCAAACGCTACTTTAACCGAGTAGTTATAAAGGGTATGATTGGCATAATCGGATTCAGGTAGAGAAGAATAATAAGCTAAATGAATTTGTCCCTCCTCGGAGAGATGTCAAGCTTGGGCCACTCGTAGGAATGATGTTGATGAAATGTTCGGCCGGACTCAAATGGATTGATTGGATCAATAGCATTTGAATTATCAACATATTCGGAATCGAGAAAGTATTGAACAAAACAAGTTGACTGTTTGACCATGACTTGTGTTCAATGACATCGTGGACAAAGGGATTGTGACATATTCTAAAGGAATGCGAACTTGTATCTAGTTATACTATTTGGGTAGGTATGACGGTTTGCTAGAACCTAATCATATCTTATGGTTTCATGTTTGAACCCATTGCCAACTTAGTATAATCCTAGAGGGTCACACACAATAGAACGAATCTTTAAAAGGACTACATTGGAATTTTGGAAATTCTGGACTTTCTGGGAAGTGGGCGACCGCACATAATGGACTGGGCGGCCGCACACTTAGCTCAGAAATGTACCAGTTTTGTTTCAGATAGTTGTGCAACCGCACAGAGGTTTTTGGGCGGCCGCACAGTACTGTCGGGTGGCAGATTCCTAATTTGATTAGGAAACGAATTTTGGACGGATTTTGACACAAGTTTCCTATTTGGAATAGGTCATGCTTGTGTATAAAAGACCAAATTCGGCCAGCACTCTAGGCTAATGATTTGTGAGTCTCAAAGAGTTTGAGAGAGGGTTTATTTTGTTCCAAGACATTCTTGGTTGAAGAACAAAATAAAACACAAAATAAATTCCATATAGTTCTTTTGATTGTGAAAAGTGTTTCACAATTTGGTCTAGCAACCAAGATCAAAGAAGCTCCTTTGATATTCGTTCGAAGTGTGGATACCGCTAGAGGGTGAAAATCATCATCTTCAAAGTTCGTGTTCAAAGCTTTGTGATCGTGATCAAGTCTTCAAACCTCCACCAAAGACCAAGAGAATTTGATAGCCATCAAGGGTTAGTTTTATCCTATATTCATGTTATTGTATTTGATTTAATCATATGAACGGATCCATGGCTTTGGGTTTCAAAATTTTAAATGCTAAATTTCGCTGCGCATGTTTGATCGAAACCCAACATGCACAAATAATCCCTAGCTAGTCAATTGGTTTGGGCAGCAAATAGCAACAACATGTGTCTCAGTTTCAAAGCTTCTTCAAGTATGTGCTTCTAAAGTACGCCGAAAGGCTCCCGAGAAATGGAGTAGCTCTTGCCATGTCCTCTCATGTTTATTCCCTCGCACGAGGATGAGTCACTCTTGCTTTGCTCAACAAATGGTGACGCCCTAGGGGATATGTGACTCAAGAACAAGGGCTTCTTTTGCTTCATTTGACAATCAATAAGCCCTAGGGGCTATGCTCGAGAAAGATGTGTGAGTCTATCCTCAAAGTCTCCCAAAAGGGATGTCAAAAAGCCCTCTTGTCACGTGTGCCCGTGCTCGTTCCCCCAATCAAGGATGGACCTTTCTCGCAATCAGTGATGGCACTCTAGGGGCTACGGTCAAGTCTTAAAGGCTCCCTCGGCAAGAAGCAATTCACTTCAATGTCCCCAGCAACATTTGAAGCTCTATACCGAAAGGTCTCAAGGGGCATCGCAATCTACAATCTTTTGGGCTACGGCATTACAGTAATACAAGAAAAGGGCAATATTGGGGCTTCGCAATTAACAAGCTTTTGGGAAGTGGTACCCGAGCAATGCAATTTGGGAGTAGTCTTATGGCTCCATGAAAGGGATCAAACTTCAATGGTCCCGCAACACTTCCAGTCAAAAGGCCTCTGGTTTTAAATGAAGGTTCCGATGATATGAATGAATTTGATGATTCTTGTTAGAACTCACATTGAGATTCTGCAGGAAGTCTTAGAGAAAAGGAAAAAGATTCAATATGCTAGACTCACCCGGCTGAGTTATGGCGGGCAATGCCAATATGTTAACTCTAGAGACAGAGTTACGACCAATCCCAATGTTTCTGCAATACAGCACCCCTTCTCCAAGATCAAAAGCACAGGCTGCATCCGAAGATCCGCCGTCGGCTCAACGCAAGAAGACTCAAGCAAACATACCATTCGAGACATTATCACACCAAGACCTTATCATCTGCAACAACATCACCATCTCCCACGAGACGTCTCCCGAAGACCGTACTACATTATCAACATGGACCTTCCGCCATTTGGGTATCAACCACAAAAAAAAGGGCCATCCATCTCCAAACAAGAGAAAGAAGGAGATCGCCTTCAAGAGTTCTTCCCAATAGCGCCATCCGCTCCAACATAATGCTAAGCCGATTCCAAGAAAATTTGAGGCTTCACACCGAAAGGTCTCCACATCCCGCCATCTACAAACTTGATAAGCCCATGACACTTGGGGCTTAGCAATCTCTCAAAGCTTGGTATCAATGATCTTCTCTTGGGGCTCGCCCACGTCGACAACGAAAGACAGTTTATTTGAATAGGCTAAGAGTTGATTCATCTTGGGGCTTCATAAGCCACCCAAAGTTCAGCATTCGAGGGGCTTTACAATCGGCAACCCCTTGGCATCTCGGCATCAATAGTCCTTTTGAAGCCCCATAACCGACAAATCTCTTGGGGCTAGACGTCAATCAAGCAAGGCAATCCGGACTTCGATCGAACATGACTTGATCTTGGGTTGGCTTTACAAACACACAATGGTTAAAATGGTTCACCCACGAACTAAAAAAAAAAAAAAAAAAAAAGAGATTTTTCTTTTTCTTTTCTCCTTCTATGTGCAAAAGTATGTGCTTTACTTTGCTTTGCTCCTAGCATTCTTCCCCAGCGTTCTCCATCATCCTTGAACTACGCTGATCTGATTCCTTTCAAGGGATACGTAGACAGCCTTTTGGCACGACCAACCTACCTTCCAGAATACCATCTCGCCGACACTCCTTCAAAGGCAAGAACAATCCATCACCATCAACATCATCATTCTCCACCCAAAGCATGGACATTCTTCAACAAAAGCATCAACATCCTTCAGCAATCCATCTCCAATCAAACGGCAATGGTAAGTGAAGGTATGAATACATCCGAGGCTTTCCTCAAATCACACCGCACACAAAATCACTTTCTCCATTCTTACAAAAACTCTCTCTCATGCAAAACTGCTTTCAAATCACATTGCACCACAAGCAAAATTTCTCTCTTCATTTCACACTTCATGCATCTTCTTGCATAAACACATATACCTGCCAAGCACACATATAACAGGTACCACCACGAAGTCAACAGCATCTGCTACTCAAGGCACTTCATCCCCAACAGAAAATGGTCCACAGTCAACCATGCACGCGTCCCCACGATAAAGTCAACAGCAACTGCAGCTCTAGACATCAATTTTGTCCACGGTGATCCCGCAATTAGCAAACGGATCCCGCCATCAGCAAACGGATCCCGCTTCAGTAAATGGATCCCGCATTCAGCAAACGGATCCCGCAATCAGCAAACGGATCCCGCAATCAGCAAACGGATCCCGCATCAGCAAACGGATCCCGCACCAGCAAACGGATCCCGCATCAGCAAACAGATCTCCCATTCAGCAAACGGATCCCGCATTCAGCAAACGGATCCCACTTCAGCAAACGGATCCCGCAATCAGCAAACGGATCCCGCATCAGCAAACGGATCCCGCATTCAACAAACAGATCCCGCATCAGCAAACGGATCCCGCATCAGCCAACGGATCCCCACCAGCAAACGAATCCCGCACCAGCAAACGGATCCCGCCTCAGCAAATGGATCCCGCCTTAGCAAACGGATCCCGCACCAGTAAACGGATCCCGCCTCAGCAAACGGATCCCGCACCAGCAAACGGATCCCGCATTCAGCAAATGGATCCCGCATCAGCAAACGGATCCCGCTTCAGCAAACGGACCCCGCATTCAGCAAACGGATCCCGCTTCAGCAAACGGATCCCGCTATATCCTTTCTATATCAATTAAGCTGCTCACACAGGGAGCGCACTCCTATCTTTTGTAATTTCAAATTCATGTTTTATCGAGTCTTTGTTTTCTCTTGTCGATGTCCTCGGCGGTTGTCTTTCTTTCGTCGACGCGTTTTGCTTCGCAATCCACGTTGCCGAGGGGCTCTGTAGACACCCCGCTTTGGACCTCTCACCCCGATTGCATACATAGTATTTTTATTTAACTTGTTTTTGTTAATTTATGTTACTTCCGTTAAGTTCCTAACTGATTCCGTTAGTTTTGGACTAAACTGCATAACAGAGTTAACTTTTAGAGTCATTCTGCCATTCTGTTATTCTCACCCACGGGCGCCTCCCGTAACAGTCATGGGTCGCGCGCGCGTTGGTCTAATAGGCCGGACCCGCGCGCTTCCCGCTTTGGCAGTAACGGATAGCACCATTTTTCCCTCCCTTTTTCTTATTTAGAAAATCTCTTCTTGATCACAAACACCTCCTTTTTACATCCACATTCATTCCCCCCTTATTTCATAACTCCCAAAACCTTTATTCTAGCCATTCTTCATAAAAACAAAATATTCTTTTTTATTATTATTTGATTTTCTCTTTATTATTTGATTTATCTTATTTGTTATTGGTCAATTCCATCTCACATGGATTGACCAATTTCCCTCCAAACTTTCCCTCCTATTTTACCTATAAAAGCCATCTTCTTCTACCTAGAAAATGACCTCATTTTTAGACTTGAATTTTCTCTATACACACACTATACACAATTCGCTACACAAATTCTCCCAACAAGAGTTCTTCGTAACAAGACTCTACATAAAATTGTTCTACAACAATTTCTCCACAACAAAACACCATTTTCAAGTCCACGTTTGAAGTCCTCTTCTTAAGGTACAACTTCATTTTTCTTTTATTTTCTTCTTCTTAAATGTATGCAATCCCCATCAATGAGACATGACCAATAATCACTTTACTATATTAAAGTTGGTTAAGGTTATCTCTCCACATTTACACTCTAGTTTAATTTACTCTTCTTCTCTTAATGTAACCTTTGACATTTAATCAATAAAATAATTCTCTTTTAATTCCCCTTTTCTTTACTATATAATTGTTAGCACATTTTAATATCAATAGATGGACTTTTTAGCATTAAAACACCAAAAGTAGCAAGACCCGCGTAAGCGGGGCGGAGTGGGTGTTTAAGTACTTCCCACTCCGTCACCTAACCCCCGAATCAATCTTTTCCCGAATCTCTGGTTTGGTATATAAAATTGGCTCTTTTTAGGTTTTTTTTTATGTTCCTCTAAAACATAGGTGGCGACTCTTAAAATCAAGTAGACATCCTAGGTAATTCACGCGCTCTAGCCAAGCCGTGGTCCCCCGGGGTATCTACAATTATACACAGCGGAAACATGCCTAGCACATATGCTGGCATTACAAGATGTCTAGAGACAACAAGAGACAACAAGTCTACCCAAAAATACTGAGTTACATAACCCATAATACATCGTCCTCACCAAAAAGTAAAAGGACACAAGCCCCAAAAGAATAACCACCTGCGTAGTAAGCTCCCAGCTATGTCGAGCCTCACTTCGCAATATCACTAGCCTTCCTTTGATCTAAGGAAAATAATTAAACAAGAAACGGGGTGAGATAAATCTCAGTAAGCTATTAGATGCAACTACATGACATGCTATCATTCAATTCAAGTAGATACTCAAGTAATCATGTATCAAGTATCATCAAGTAACAAGTATATGAGAGGCTAAGCCAACTCATCAAGTAGCACATAAGGCTAAACAAGCAGGTTATAAAGGATATTGCTTCCTTCCTTATTCCTCCCAAGAATACCATTGTTGTCGTATCTTGTATTACTTTGACAATCACGATCAATAACAAGAAACTGCTTATTCAGTATATATCAGAAGACCCGGTAACCAGTGTCATTCCCAAGATCAAGACTCACGAGGTGTTCAAGAGTTTAGCATTCACTTAAGTCAGGCGTATTGCTCCAACCAAGGAAGCTATGCCTTTACTATGGCCGGTAGTAAGGGGTCAAGCGCAAATACATAGGGACCCAATTATCACTTAAGCCCCAGCTCTCCCGATAAGCGTGAACCTATATATTTCCGAACAAGCAAAGAGAACCAGTTGGACTCACACAAGAATGTACAAGTAGGTATTTACTTGAACTACGGGAGAAGAACTAATCCAAAAGTAGTGGACTATCTCAACAAGGAACATGCTTCAAGTAATCAAGAAGTCACCTTGCTATCAAGCAACTATATGCAATGTTTGCACACACACAACAAGAACATGTCTTATACAAGTTAGTGCTTGTGCATAGCACTTTCTAGTTCATTACCATACATATGTATTAGCGTCAAGTCATGTACAATATTTTATTATCTTATATTCAAGTCTTAATCCAATTATTTGGATGTTCAAGTCATGTACAAGATTTTATTGTCTTATACTTCAAGTTATAACTACAATATTTGGACATTCAAGCATGTATAAGAGTTATACATTTACTCTTACAAATTCCTAATCTTATTCTTAGGATTTTCAAGTCTAAAACTTTGTTCTAATGCCCCTAAGGTGCACAATCATTGGTTTCAAGACAAGTATAACACATTAGTGCTTGTTCATAGCAATTTCAAGACATAAAGAAGAGTTACTACTCTTATACTTAAGTTCTCATTTGAGTTCTATAAGTGTTCATGTTCAAGACTAAGTTCTCATTCTAATTCAATGAGTATTCATGTTCAAGATTCACTTCTGATGCCCCTAAGGTATCACAACACTTGCTAGGACATCTTATACTAAGGCTCCATGCCTTAGGAGGGGTAAGGTTTCATTTCACTTTGGTTTAAAATACTTTTATTTTTCAGGGTAAGTGGGCGGTCGCCCAAAGGGGCCTGTGCGATCGCATACAAGAAGGTCAATCCATTTGAAAAACCTTCCAGAAAGATGGGCGGTCGCCCAAGTTTTTGTGCGGTCGCACAAGGTACAAAAATGCGAAAATTTTATTTATTTCCCAGGTTGAATAATTTTCCGTCCCAAACGTAGGAGTAACTTTTTACTAACATTTTAAACACACCCAGGAGTATTCTAACATACTCCAAAATATTACTTACAATTTTCTTTCTTTAATTTACACAGAGGGTTATACTCCCTTTGTCCCAAAATTACAAGTATCACAAAAATTGCCCCAAACACGAAATTAACAAGCACAAGTATCAGAAATAACATATATGAATATTATTACAAGCAAAGGGGAGCTAATAACTTACCTAGTCCGAAATCAAGTTCACCCAAATTAATTTTTGTTCGGCCGGAAACGCTCTATTCAACGCCACGAATATTTATCAGGGATCGCAATCAAGAACAGAGGGATAATTAAACTCGAGGAGTCGAGAATAGGGTAAAAACCTAACCCTAGCTTTTGAAACAGAGGAAGAACGAAAAGCAATTTGGGGAAAATAAGCTTTTTGAGTAAGACTTGGTCTAGGTTTTAGGCGACGTCCTATAGTACCTAGAGGGTTGTTATTGAACACCAAAGTGTAGGTTTAGCCCGGTTATGATCATGTTCTAATAAGTGTAACCTTTTGGATTCATTTGGGATGTTTAGAATTGGTTCGTTGCGAACGGAGGTAAAGCGTGAATTGGCAATTGGGTACCTACGGTTTGATTAACCTTAAGGAGTATTCATTCTGATTTCCTACTTTGGAATTCCAGGTGTGATGAGATGGTTGAGTTCATAGTCCTAGTATATCTTTGTGAGTAAATGTTTAGGGTCATTTTGGTAATAGTCATTGTGCTAATTGTGAGCGACCGTTTGGGTAGTACTCTTTATGAGTGACTCGATGTGTTTGGTATGGGTCCTTGTTTTTAGTATCATCTTTGGAATGTATCTGGTATGGTTCCTCTTTATGGAATTATCGTATTCGAATAATCATTGTTTGAGCTCCTTATGAGTAATTCCGTTTATCGTTGTTGTGCTCTTTATGAGAAATTCTTGTTATCGTTGTTGTTAAACTCTTCATGAGTAACCGTTGCATCTTTATGGTGATTATTTGGTATGGTTCCCTACTTTGGAATCCTTAGTTGTTTATCGTGCTAGTATTTTATTACTTAGCATTTATTTGAAAGTCCAGCTGGTATTTGTGGTTGTGTCGGGCGATGCGAGATATTGTGATGGCACCGGCCAAGTCCATCATGGTGTCGACCATTGTTTTGCCCTTATTTTCCTCTTCCAGATCGGCCTTGGTTGAGATGTTTTGGAGCATGACTTTGTGGCATGGCTCCCGCCCTTTGTGGCACGTTACTTTGTTATTGGTTCCGGTACCGGGGGTATCCTCTTCAGCTTTTATGCTACTATGAAGATGGCTTGATGGGTTGATTGATTGATTGGTCGGTTCTGACCGGGGTTCTCTTCAGTTGTTATACTGCTATTGTTGATTGGTTGATCGGTTGAAGCTGCGCAGCGATTGTTCTATTGGTTTGGTGAAACCTTGGCTAAGTATCCTTTGTTACGTGTTTATTTCAGTCTTATGTGCTGCACGATGAGTTAGTCGTTATTTTCCAACTGGTATGGGACAGTTGGCGATAGGGAGCTTTCTCATTTGTTGTTATGTGATTTACTTGTTCAGTTATATCGTTGATTTGCATGATATTATACCATGTAGATGCATTTAGTAACTTACTGAGATTTTATCTCACCCCGTTTCTTGTTTCAAATTGTTTTTCCTTAACCCCCCCCAGGAAAGCAAGTGGTAGCGTTGTGAGGCCCATTGTAGCGGGAATCTTCTGAGCAGGTTGATCGTAATTGGGATAGTTGCTCTTCGGAGCCTTTATGTATTTTATTGTGGGTTCGTAGTCATTCAGTGTTTGTATATACGGATGTACTTTGGGTATTTTTGTTAATAGTTTTTCTTGCTTCCGCATTTGTTTCTAGTCTCCGAGTTATAATCTCGTTGAGGTGTTGTTTGATGGTATTGGTTTATAGTTGAATTCACGCGCCCGGTTTGGTATATTACATTTTGGAGATGTATATTATGAAAATTTTATATTTATGGATTTGTAAGATTTCCGGGGCGTGACAAAAGTTGTCTTTAGTATATCCTCAGATCTGATTTTCAACTGATAATAACCACTTCTCAAGTCAAGCTTCGAGTACACTACTGAACCTTGAAGCTGATCAAACAAGTCATCAATATGAGGTAACAGATATTTATTCTTGATAGTTACCTGATTAAGATCTCTGTAATCAATACACAATCACAGAGTCCCATCTTTATTTCTGACAAATAACACTGGTGCACCCCACGGTGATACACTAGGCCTGATGAAGCTCCTTTCAAGTAATTCCTCAAGCTGTGTTTTTAATTCTCTCAACTCAGCTGGAGCCATTCTATAAGGTGCTTTAGAGATTGGTGCTGTACCTGGTAATAACTCAATACAGAACTCAAGCTCTCGATCCGGTGGCATGCTATACTCAGAAGAGAACACATCTGAAAATTCAGACACAACAGGAATATCTTCCATCTTAGGAACAGATAAACTCTTGTCAAGCACACATGCGAGATACCCGGCACAACCTCAAGATAAAAGTTTTCTAGCTTTTAAAGCAGAAATAACACGTATAGCACATAAAGGTATATCACCTTCAAAGGTAAAATCAGGCAAACCAGGTATAGAAAAAGTTACTACTTTTCTATGACAATCAACAGATGCATGATGCACATAAAGCCAATCCATGCCAAGAATCACGTCAAAGTCCCTTATAGGTAACACGACTAGGTCAGCAAGAAGGGCATGATCACCCACAAGAACCTCACATTTCTTGTAAACCTCAGAAGCAAACATGCAATCTCCCATGGGGCAAGATACTTCTAGCATAAGGCATAGAATCAGGAAGAACATGCAAGTGCGACACAAAATGAGATGCCACATAAGAATGAGATGAGCCTGGATCTATCAGGACTCGCGCTCTCGTACTAGAAAGTAATATAGTACCTCTTATGACCGCAGAAGACTCAGCTATACCCTGCTGATCTAGAGCAAACACTCGACCCTGAACTTTAGGTCGACCCCCACTATCTCTCTTAGTACCTAAGGCTTGTTGACTCGTACCCCCAACTTGACTTCCCTTGCCTTTTGGACAATTCTTGATAAAGTGCCCTGTTTCCCCACAAGATAAACATCTTCCTTGCTTTAGCCAACACTTGTCTTCAGAATGACCTTCTTTTAAACAATAACCACACACTCTCCTAGAACCTCAAACTGTTGTCTTGGAACCAGTTGATACACTACCTTTGCTTTCAGATGGCTATCGGAGTAGACGATCTTGGCGGCTAGATTTACCACCCTTAGAACCAGATCCCTGTGCTTTTTCTAATACACGACCTGTCATGGTTGTTCCCAACTTCACCTTGTGTTCTTCAATGTCATTTTCAATAGCATAAGCCTTCTCCACTGCTTGATGATAACTAGTAAGTTGTTGAGAAAGAAGTTGCTTCCTATACTCAGTCATCAACCCCTTCACAAACCTCTGTGCCTTCTTGGTTTTATTTGGAACTAAGTGATCACAATACCTAGCCAATTCTGTGAACTTGGTTGAGTATTACCCCACTGTCAAGCTTCCTTGCTCCAGATTAAGAAATTCCATCTCTTTTCTGTCTTGAACCACTGCTGGAATAAACTGTGACTTGAATGCTTTAAGAAAATTCTCCCAAGTCTGTGGTACCCCTTCCATTTCCCAGCTTTTATTCAGAACTTGCCACCAATGTTCAGCAGCTTCTCAAGTTTAAAGGTTGCAAATGTTACCTTATCACCTCCTGCACATCTCAAGGCTGTAAAAATCTTTTCAATACTTTCAATCCACTCTTCTGCCTTCTTAGCATCAAATTCCCCGTCAAAGCTGCGAGGTTCAACTTTAAGAACCTTGTAAGTCGATTAGGATAATCCCAGTCTATATTATCAACCATCTCTTCTTGAGGAGTTACAGATCTCAGCTGATTACTACCACTTATACCTTCAGAACTCATTGTACCTGTAGGTAAACACTCGGCGTTAATAACACCCCAAGACTAACCCATACCTAGGCCATAGATCCTATCTAGACTTAGAGCAAACCAAGGTAGCTAAACAGGGTAGCTAAACCAGGGTAGCTCTGATACCAACCTGACATACCCCCAGGTCCCGGGATCCCCTAATAGAACCTCGAACCTGGATGCGCGTGACTAACAAGAATCAAGAAACTAACAAGAAACTGGATGACAACTGTTTATAACAAACTGACATGATATATATACTCAAGAGTAAGGAGCTAAGATAGCTCACACCACGAGTTCTAGACAAGAAAATCTAAATCAAACATGATTATACACAGCGGAAACATGCCTAGCACATATGCTGGCATTACAAGATGTCTAGAGACAACAAGAGACAACAAGTCTACCCAAAAAATACTGAGTTACATAACCCATAATACATCGTCCTCACCAAAAAGTAAAAGGACACAAGCCCCAAAAGAATAACCACCTGCGTAGTAAGCTCCTAGCTATGTCGATCCTCACTTCGCACTATCACTAGCCTTCCTTTGATCTAAGGAAAACAATTAAACAAGAAACGGGGTGAGATAAATCTCAATAAGCTATTAGATGCAACTACATGACATGCTATCATGCAATTCAAGTAGATGCTCAAGTAATCATGTATCAAGTATCATCAAGTAACAAGTATATGAGAGCCTAAGCCAACTCATCAAGTAGCACATAAGGCTAAACAAGCAGGTTATAAAGGATATTGCTTCCTTCCTTATTCCTCCCAAGAATACCATTGTTGTCGTAGCTTGTATTACTTTGACAATCACGATCAATAACAAGAAACTGCTTATTCAGTATATATCAGAAGACCCGGTAACCAGTGTCATTCCCAAGATCAAGACTCACGAGGTGTTCAAGAGTTTAGCATTTACTTAAGTCAGGCGTATTGCTCCAACCAAGGAAGCTATGCCCTTACTATGGCTGGTAGTAAGGGGTCAAGCGCAAATACATAGGGACCCAATTATCACTTAAGCCCCAGCTCTCGCGATAAGCGTGAACCTATATATTTCCGAACAAGCAAGGAGAACCAGCTGGACTCACACAAGAATGTACAAGTAGGTATTTACTTAAACTACGGGAGAAGAACTAATCCAAAAGTAGTGGACTAGCTCAACAAGGAACATGCTTCAAGTAATCAAGAAGTCACCTTGTTATCAAGCAACTATATGCAATGTTTGCACACACACACAAAAAGAACATGTCTTATACAAGTTAGTGCTTGTGCATAGCACTTTCTAGTTCATGTACAAGATTTTATTATCTTATATTCAAGTCTTAATCCAATTCTTTGGATGTTCAAGTCATGTACAAGATTTTATTGTCTTATACTTCAAGTTGTAACTACAATATTTGGACATTCTTTGGATGTTCAAGTCATGTATAAGAGTTATACATTTACTCTTACAAAATCCTAATCCTATTCTTAGGATGTTCAAGTCTAAAACTTTGTTCTAATGCCCCTAAGGTGCACAATCATTGGTTTCAAGACAAGTATAACACATTAGTGCTTGTTCATAGCACTTTCAAGACATAAAGAAGAGTTACTACTCTTATACTTAAGTTCACATTTGAGTTCTATAAGTGTTCATGTTCAAGACTAAGTTCTCATTCTAATTCAATGAGTATTCATGTTCAAGACTCACTTCTGATGCCCCTAAGGTATCACAACACTTGCTAGGACATCTTATACTAAGGCTCCATGCCTTAGGAGGGGTAAGGTTTCATTTCACTTTGGGTTTAAAACACTTTTATTTTTCAGGGTGAGTGGGTGGTCGCCCAAAGGGGCCTGTGCGGTCGCACACAAGCAGGTCAATCCATTTGAAAAACCTTCCAGAAAGATGGGTGGTCGCCCAAGGTTTTTGTGCGGTAGCACAAGGTACAAAAATGCGAAAATTTTATTTCTTTCCCAGGTTGAATAATTTTCCGTCCCAAACGTAGGAGTAACTTTTTACTAACATTTTAACACACCCAGGAGTATTCTAACATACTCAAAATATTACTTACAATTTTCTTTCTTTAATTTACACAGAGGGTTATACTCCCTTTGTCCCAAAATTACAAGTATCACAAAAATTGCCCCAAACACGAAATTAACAAGCACAAGTATCAGAAATAACATATATGAATGTTATTACAAGCAAGGGGGAGCTAATAACTTACCTAGTCCGAAATCAAGTTCACCCAAATTAATTTATGTTCGGCCGGAAACGCTCTATTCAACGCCACGAATATTTATCCGGGATCGGAATCAAGAACAGAAGGATAATTAAACTCGAGGAGTCGAGAATAGGGTAAAAACCTAACCCCTAGCTTTTGAAACAGAGGAAGAATGAAAAGCAATTTGGGGAAAATAAGCTTCCTCAGTGAAGCAACCAGAAGATATACATTCAAGTTTTGAAAATGACACTTCGGCCCCTCAAGTTTCACTTTTAACAAAAAGGCCCCTAAAGTCAAATTTTCACAAATGACCCAAAAGTCAAAACTAGACATTTAACCACCTTAATATTCTAAAGCAGTTAAGGAATTAACCCAAGTAAAACTAACACATAATATGCAAGTTCAAGAATTTAACAAGTAAGTCAAGAATTTAACAAGAATAATGATGGGCGTTACATTTCCCGTCGATCTCCCCAAAAGTGGAGTTGACCCAAGACAAACCTTGACTCAGAATAGTCATTATAGGTTGAGACCCTTGTCCCGGCAGCCCTTAGTGGGACGTAAGACCAGTTGCCTCATCAAACTTCCCAAAGATGGAGTTAACTCAAGCCAAGGCCCATAATAGTCATTTTAGGTTAAGGAAACCTTTGTCTCGGCAGTCCAAAATGACGTAAGACCATCCTTGTAAGTCAACCCTCTCCATAGAGCCAAGTTGACCATGTCCCGCCTCTGCCTCGCCAAGAGTCACGCTTCCTTGTGTAAGTCAACCCTCTCCATAGAGCCAAGTTGACCATGTCCTGCCCCTGCCTCACCAAGAGTCACGCTTCCTTGTGTAAGTCAACCCTCTCCTTAGAGCTAAGTTGACCATGTCCCGCCTCTAACCCCGAGAGTCACGCTTTCTTGTGTAAGTCAACCCTCTCCATAGAGCAAAGTTGACCATGTCCCGCCTCTGACCTCGAGAGTCACACTTCCTTGTGTAAGTCAACCCTCTTCATAGAGCCAAGTTGACCATGTCCCGCCTCTGAACTTGCTAAGAGTCATGCCCGTTCCCCTAGGAAAGGATGACTGATATCCGCCTATCCCTTAGGTTTGGATAGCCTTAAAACTTCTCTCCTTTTCTGAACTACGTTAGGCTTGATTCCCCGCAAACGGGATATGTAGGAATCCTATACCTCTAGGTCCAGCCATGCAAACCAAAATCGGTTAAGCCATCCTCCCATCAGATTGGGATGCTTATTTTTATCGACAACCCCGATTTTCCAAAGTGACGTTGCCGAGGGGTTCTGTAAGTACCTCAATCTGAAATTGACCAGCTTAAAGGAACTCTTAGCACCATTCAGGGACCTCACTAGGATAAACTGAAAGTTCCAGGACTTCTCTAGAATTAAACTTGGAAAAATCCAGAAGCTCGCCAGGCTGAGCCGTACGGATGGTTTGGACGCGGGAAGGGCCTAGCCGTACGGCCGGTTTAGGCACCTTCAGTACCTATAAATTGAGACCCTTGCTGATCATTTCAGGGGGGAGAAATATAGTTTTGTAGGTGAAACTCTGCAGAAATTTAGCCTGAGTGAAACACCACCAAACATTTGAGTGAAAAGAGAGGAAGATAGGCCATAACCACCATAGGTGAAGCCTCCTTCTCCCCATCTTCTCTCCATCTCAAACTATTTTGTTCTTGCTCATATTGTTTATTTACTTTCATTTTAAGCCTTGCCCTTGTCAAGCACCTTTTGTATTGCAAGTCTTGCCCTTGTCAAGCACCTCTTATATTGCAAGTCTTGTCCTTTCAAGCACCTTACATTCTTGTTATGTATCTTGGAACCAAATCATGAAATGATTCAAGGTGCCCTCACATCCAAGTATGTGAAAAGGGATAAAACTTAAAGAAGATTATGATTTGTTAATTTATTGCTTTTAAATAGCTTGATGATCCATTTTCATGGTGAAAGCATGTATCTTTATATTGTATTTGGCAATGATGATCATGTTGGGTGATAAAGTTCCAATCTTTATCATCCCAACCTTGATTTAGCCTAAAATCCCACATTTGGGTCATAAAGATTCAATCTTTATGTCATTTTGTTGTCCCTAAAGGTTTAATCTTGTATAAAGATCCCATTTTAATGGTAATGTTTGAATCTTTACTCATCAAAATGGCTATCTAGGCTCAAAGGCCACTTTCATAAACTTTTCTTAATAATTCCCCAATGATTGTCTTAATCACATCCAAAATTCTTGTTTTGGTGTCTAATCTAGTGATTAATGACATAGGGATGATTTAATTTGTGTTTTGTTACAAAAGAATGGCTGGAAATGATCAAACAGTCCAGTTTCAGACAAAATGCTCTGTTTCTGTATGGAACTGGACTGATTCCTGGGAATCTGTTAAAATTCCTAGGAAGACCCCCTTTAGCCGTCCGTCTACTTTGTCCAGGGGCATGTTTCAGTCCAGTTTTCCCCTTTAATCCAGAATGTTTACAAAAGAACCCCCCCTTTTCTGTTAAAATCCTAACCGTTTTCTGTTAAAGTCAGTTTGTCCCATTTTCTAAACACACACACACACACACACATATGCACTTTTCGTTAACAAACTTAGGGAGACTCGGCTTTGTCCGAGGCGGCTTGGGTGATGTGAAACTCTTCCCAAGCTGTAACCTGACCTCCGAACTCATAAATATCTAACCATTTTCATTTGTTGGGTTAAAAGTTAACAAATGTGGCGACTCCGTTATCTTTTGGAATTAAACCGTGTTTGATTCTCGAGGGGAAACCTTTCCATTTTTCCCGCGGGTATCTTACAACGTCGCCTGGAGACACTGGCCGCGCGGCTAGTCCCTTCGTTGGACAGACCCTACAAACAGCCGTCGGCTATTGCTTTCATCTCCACTTTCTTCATATTCTTGCTGGGGAAAGAGAGAAAAAGAGAGATTTTTTGAGATATTTTGCTTATTATTGAGATGGATTTTCAATATCTCTTCGGTGCGTATCAACCTTACGAGCAGGGTGAAGGTGCGGGACCACAATTTGAACAAGGGGGAGGTGCAGGGAACCTCAAGAGGAGCAGCATCAACAACGGGCGAGGATGGCTTCTCGAAACTTTTGTCCCGATGAGTGGCATTTCACGATGGGACAACACTTTGACTTGTACGTGGGCGCTGACAAGCATTGATCTGGCGGGAGACTGATGGAGGCGAAGGAGGTAACGATCTCGCTTTTTTATTGCTTTTGGGTATTTATGTCTTTTATTTCATACTCGTTTTGTTACTCTGAGACTGCGTTAAATTAAATTAATCGTTCGTGATTATTTAATTTTCTGAGCTTGTTGATTAATTTTTGGGGACGGCGAAATATATGCGTGAGAATAAACAAATAAAGCATGCATGTACACTTCATTTATAGCACACAATTTATATTGCTAGTTGGGTAACGTACCTTTGCTGTGTTTACCTGCAGAAGATGAAATCCTGCGGGTCCACGAGGGCGGTGGCAGAGATGTGGCAGAGATTGCCGCCGGCTAGTGCGGTGAGGGAGAGGGTCAGGGCCCTTGGTTTTCGTTCATTTTTTTGATGCGGTACAGGCCGTAGAGGGGACCCAAAAGGTAATGGGTCTGGTTGAGGTGATGAGGGAGTATTGGTGGGACACTACCCACACATTCTATTTCAGCTGGGGAGAGGTGACCATTACTCCCACCAACTTCGCTGCTATTACGGGGCTCATATTTACGGACGTGGAGCTACCTTTTGATGAGTCTTTGTCTGCGGACCCACACCGTCAGGTGGAGTTGATCGGAATGCCGTTGGGCAAAGGTGTGAAGGGAAACGACTTTGAGGCGGGTCGCCTGAGGACCTTGGTGGATGAGGCTATCCGCGATTTTGTTGAGGGCATCAGCGACACTGATTGTCTGGTGCGAGCCATTTTATGGTATAGCTTGTCACAGACTCTGTTCCCGAGTGCAGGGATATTCTTTCGGTTTTCTCTGTTGGGTGCTCTGGATGATCTGGAGCGGGCGAGTCAGGTTTCTTGGGTTGGAGCTAGGCTGGCAGAGATGTACAGGGCCCTAGATGTTTGCTTGAGGTCCAGTACCTCGTCTTTTGATTGCTTTCAGTTTGCTTTTGAGGTATGTCTCTAACTCTTTTGTTATTCCATGTCCATCTTTTGTTAGAACCGTATAGACTGAAATACTGCCTTTTCCACAGGTGTGGGTCTACGAGCTGTTCCACATTGCTCCCTTTGGTGTGCAGGGGGTAAAGGAGGTCCCGGTTATGAGGTTCTGAGCAAAGAGGAGCCGGTTGGAGGGCCGCAGCAAGGCCAGGAAGACTCCCGATTTGAGGATTTTTACCTCGAGGTTGAGTGGTCAGCTGCATGAGGACTTCCAGCTCTTCCCTTGGTCGGATCTAGTGCTGGCAGGGGTCGGTCAGGGTTAGGATTTCACTGCTTCCCGCTGCTTTCTGGTAGGGTTGACTGGGGATGCCATGTACCTTGGCGAGAGAGTCTGCAGGCAGCATAGCAGACATCCTGCGATGTGGGCCCCGCTTGAGCCGCCAAGGAACATGCTGTATCCGAACAGGATGAGGACGAGCGGTGACTACCGGGCCAGGACTCCGGCCTATTTGTACCAGAGTGGGGCTGACTATGCATGGTTCGTGGAGCATGTACTGGTGAGCCCACAGGTATTGGCGAGGAGGCAGTCTGGTGCCTATCCGGCTAGCTCGAGTAAAGGGGCTAGATATGGTATGGACATGCCGCGGTTCCCTGACAGTATTCAGATGCAGCGGGGCGGTGTCGAGGTGGATTTCGATCTGACTCCGACTGAGGCTGATGAGGTTACTGGGGGCCAGCTTCCTCTGCTTGGAGCTACGGTATGATACCCTTTGATTTTCATTTCTGTCTTGCACACACACACACTTTAGATTTGTCTTTGAACTGTGCTTATCTGTTCCAGGTGACTCGGGAGGCTTATATTCGCTCTATCCGTTGGGGCAACATTTTTGAGCGGTAATTTCGGAGCTTGGCCGTCGCTTGTACCTGCCGTCAGGAGGACGTGGTGGTGCCGCCGCACAGAGAGAGGACACCTACAGAGGCTGTTTCCTCGTCCCGTGCCCGTCGGAGGTCTGTCAGAGGTAGAGGCTCAGGAGCCAGTGGATCCCACTATGTGCAGCAGCGGGGCCGTGATGATGATAGTGATGATGAGTACTACTAGAAAAGCGCTCATTACCCACGGAAAATTATCCACGGATTGATTCCGTAAGCAATAGTGACGGAACTGCATCGGTTAGTGACGGAAAACAACCTTTGTCAGAGCGGGAACCTAAAAAATTCAATTTTATATATTACCAACGAAAAGTGAAATTACTTACGGAAGTTTCCGTCTGTATTACTTACGGATCATGTCCGTAAGTAGTACCTATAGTTTACTGACATAATTAAGACCTACTTACGAATTATTCCGTAAGTAACACCGACGGAAACGTCCGTAAGTAATACGGACGGAATATTCCGTAGGTAAGTTTTAAATGGCTTTAACCTAGCCGCCCTTACCCCCTCTCCCTAATTGGGATTTTCTTCTTCTCTCTGGTCGAAAAAATCATTATACAAACACAGAGCTCCCTACCTTATTTAATCAGCAGTTTCCCAGAGGGACGAGGCAGACTACAGTTTTGCTTCCTTTTGCTCGAGATTTCGATCTTTCCATGCCTTTCTGATGGATAGACACCCTAGGATTTCTGAGGAGAGACAACGCTACTTCATCAAGAGTTTGAAGATCTGGGTTAGGAGGCTTTCGAAGACAACTCGGGCAACCTTTGATAGGAGATTCGGGATCAAGTGTCTTCAGGGTTAAGTTTGATGAGAACCTGATTCATTCTTTTGCCAAGTTCTGGGATAATGAGAATCATGTCTTCAACTTCTCCTATAACGAAATCACCCCAACGTATGAAGACTTTTTGCCTTTTTGTGGTGCAAGAGTGACGGATAAGGTAGCCATACCGCAGTACCAAGTGCCTGCAGAACTTCGGGTTTCCCAATTGATGCGGGTTTCTATTGAAGATGCCATAGATTTGCTGTTGGATGGTGATGTTGATCTTTGTGGGCTTCCCATCAGGTTCATTAATAGCACGGTTGAGTCTAACACGGCCTTGGATTGTCTAGCTCTCTGTCTATTCGCCTCAGTACTATTTCCACCTTATGTAGGAGTGGCTACGATGGGTTGTCTTGACATGGTGGACCAGGCTCGGGCCAATCGCAGTATTGTTCCTTGTTTGCTAGGGGAGACCTTGCGCGGTATTGGAGATTTGGCCTCGGGAGCTCGTAAGATGACCAGAGGAAGTACCCGACTGTTAACCTTGTGGTTGCAGGAGAGGTTGCGAGTTTTGGAGGAACCTGTCGGGCCAGTATCACCTTGGGTTTGTCAGAGTAGGCGAGTAAAGTAGCCATTTACAGGGATGGCTCAGTCTGCATGGGTAACATATATGGCATAGATGAGTACGGCTCAGATCAAGTGGATGGTACCTCATTGGGGGGTTATCAGAGCACGGTGGGCTCAGAGCAATCTTTGCATTATTAGAGTTCCCTGCCTTTGATGAGACCACTTATTACTACGCAATGCGGGTGTGCCGTTAGTACGGTATTCCCCTTATCATTCCTTCTTCATGGGATGAGACTTGTTACCGGGTTAATGCCAGAATACTTCCTATGAATGCTGGGGTTGCAGTGCTTTTGGAGCGGTGCTGGTCTTATGCTCTCATGCCCAGCGTTCTCTGTATACAGCGACCTAATGACATACTCCTGTCTCGAGAATATTTGGACTGGTACCAGACGACCTTGGGGAATATGTGACAGACTCTGAGACGACTGAGACGTAGGGTGGTGGTCCCTTACGTCTCGAGCAGACGCTTAAGGAAAGAAGAGACTCTGCAACGGGAAGTGGAGACCGAGTTGGCTTAGCTAGCACCTACTGAGAGGAAAAGAAGGAGGGAAGGCCCAACGGGGGTGACTCAGCTTAGGAAGGCTTTATTTGATGACCCTACCAGACAGGCTAGACGCGGAAGAAGGGACAAGAAACCGAAGAAGGAAGAAGAAGAGAAGGAGGAAGAGGAGTGACTCCGGTATCCAACCACAGCCATTGCAGACACATAGTTTAGATTTTAGTTTTGTTTTAGTTTCTTTAAATTTCACAGCAGGTTATTTATTCGTAGGTTCTTTCGAGCTTAGACTCATCAAATAAATGTTAACGTGTAGTGACTTGTGGAAATAAAGATTTTGCTTTAGTTATAAACATATTTTTTGCTTTATTTGAATTTGCTCAAACCAGATTTGGATTTTTATTTATTTTTTTGAGACCACACGTTTGAAGGCTGCCTATGTTCCCATTTTACAATTAGGGCTAAGGGCCTCAGGTCACCGTAGTTCATTTCTGATTGTAGAAAGGGAAGATAGAAAGGGGAAGTAAAGAGAGTAATAATATATATATTTCTTTTTTTACAAGGGGGACGGCCGTTGTAGAAGACCGTTGGATGGAGAGTACCATTTGTGGAGAAAGGATTGTAGTGGTCAGTTGTAGTAGCGACGGAGATCGTAAACCTTGACTGGGAGGAGGCCGTCGTTGTCCGTGTACACCCAATCTTCATTCTGCTTGGTTAAACGACCCGTCTCGATGAGTAGTCGGACCTCTTCTTTCAACTCTTGACAGTCTTCCATACTATGCCCTTTATTTTGGTGGTAAGAACACACTCTGTTTGGTTCAGAATCCTATAGTGTCGGAGTAAGACCAAATTCCTGCAACGGCTGTAGTTTACCGATTTTCTTCAGTGCTTTGAACATGAGGCTCAATGGTAGATCTGAGCTTGTGCAGTGTTGGAAAATATGGGGGATCCATTCTGTGACTCGAGCCTCCCGTGCGTCGGTCGTAAGGACGGGGTATTTACTATGTGGCTCTTTAGTTGAGTTAGAGCCAATTAACATTTCTGATTCCAAACTTCTTTTGAGCAATTCTGTAATTCTTTGAGGACCGGGTATCCTGCCGTCGTGAGGCGACTGATGTAGTGCAGTAGACCTATGAGTTGGATCTTTTCACTTTCTTAACGAGGGGATGACATTGTTATCAACTTTTTGATCTTCTCCGGGTCGGCCTCGAATTTCTGTCCCAATCTGTACCCTAGAGCTTTTGTCTGAATAGTACCAAATCTGCATTTTGACGGATCCAGGAGAATTTTCTGACCTCTCAGAATGTTGAAGACTTTATGCAGATCCTCGATGTGTCGGCCGTAGGGTCTCTTGGAGTGTATTAGTAAATCATCCATGTAGATGTCTGTATCTGTTGGCGATCTTGTTGGCATGTGGTAAGAGATACCAATGCCCTTCCATTCTAGGAATCTGTTGGCGTGACAATAAGTTCCCCATGGGGTGTGAAAGAGTAACTTCTCATCTGCTGTGTTGCCGCGGGTATCCGATTTTTACCGGGGAAACCTTCGAGAAATGATCGAACATCTCTGTCTTCGGCGGCTTCTAACAGTGCGCTTAAGTCAAATGGAGGGAATCTATGTTTGGGATTAAATTCGTTGAGACTCATGATGTCTAAGTGAACCGTCACCTTCTTTCCGTAATTCTTTGCGGAGATGATGTTGAGTAACTACCTTGGCCAGGATACGGGCTTGATGAAGTCCCTCTGTAGCAGTCTTTCGATTTCCGTGACCATTCGAGGTGACCAGGTGGGCTTGACTGACGGCAATACTTCATTCAATGACCCAATGTCTGGCGTTATAATTAGCTCCCGGTCTCTGTCTGACACGTCGTCACAGGACTATGCAAAGATGTCTTCATATTCTCTGAGCAGCTTGATCAATGTTTCTCGTTCTTCGCCGTGAAAGAAGCTCCCAATCTGAGTCCACTTCGGCTTGTCTTGTCTTCCCAGATTTACACATGTTAACACCTCATCGGCAGCTTGGGCTCGATTTTCCCTTTGATTGATAACCTGCTCTGAGATTTCTCGGATGTATTCGTTATTTAGTTTGTTTGTGTCTGCCTCTTTTAATGAATCGTTATTAACTATTTGTATATCATTAGGTTGATTAGTTAATTTATCATTTATAAGGTGCCTATAGCGGGATACTCGGAAAGGTCGAGATTTTCATTTAATGCACGAGGAAGAATAGTGTTTGCAATTACATTGTAGTCTTTTGACATGAGGTCATTAGACTTAGACGGAGACACGAACTCATAAGTGAGAAAGGGGGACCTAACTGACCTAGGGGGGACTGACTCTTTAGGGGGTGAGCTGACCAGCCCCAGATTCTCGATAGTAGTAGTAACAGGTTCGCATTCAATAACAACCACGATGTCATCTTCTAAGCTCATGTGCTGGAACAAATCTTGGCCATCCCATGGTTCTGCTTCCTTGGTTTCACCAACTAAGGGTTCATCGAGAGACACGAATTCTGTATCATAAGTCAAGTCTTTGTTCACCTTGATGCAATACTCGTTTTGGATGGTAGTGATTCTGCCAGTAGTCTTTCGAGGTTCCATGTACCTTAGCTCTAGATTGGCCCGGTCAAACTCGACATCTCTGAAGATTTCAAAGCCTTTTTGTAGTTTTCCGTTGTGGTCGAACCATGGCTATGTGAACTCGAATTTTGAGTACTCTTCACCTTCTTTGACATAGTAACTGTTGAGGGAAAGGTGGTAGGGTTTCATGTCTAACTTCTTGTGAGGGAGTTGCTTCTTCTTGAGTACCTCTATCTGCTTCTGCTCTGCTTTGTCAGTGGGAGTAAGTATGTACCCTAACCCGAACAGGACTCTATAGTCTACCTCCTCTGTTAGCTCTGTGGGTGGTCCTTGTAAGTTTTTACCTAGCCCCAGCCCCGGTATGAAGCCCATGTTTCGAAGTATCTTGTAGATAGGTTGCACTTTGTCAGAAGTTCTGGTGAGATCGTTATCACATATCTGAGCTTGTGCCACAATTTGAACCCACTGAAGAGTCTACGGTCTTCCTCGTGCTGAATCTGTAATACGGGTACTCCCTTCATGTCGGTGCCTTGTGCTGTTACTAGGTCACTGTAGATAACTGTTACTTCATTCCCTGACTGGAACTTAACACACTGATGTAAGGAGGACGGGACGGCATTGGACTTATGGAGCCAAGGGCGTCCTAGCAGGATGGTGAAGGAGGATGGTATGTCGATCACTTGGAAATCCGTAGACAGAGTTTGCGTCCCCACGGAGATGGGCAGAGTAACAATTCCCAACACTGATCTGCATGTGGAGTTATAAGCCTTGATTGTCTGCTTAGAAGGCCTCAGAGTAGTTGCATCTATACCCACTACGTCCATCATCCGTGACGGCAGTACATTGATGGCGGACCCGTTATCCACAAAGGCTCGAGGATTTTTTTTTCCCGCTGATTTCGACTGTAATGTGCAGAGGTTCATTATGATCGATGCCGAATGGAGTTTCGTCGAGCTCTGAAAAGGTATGCCCGGTGATATTATGGAAGTTGCAAAATTTCGTCGGATCACTATTCGGGTGAGATTCGTAGCCTTTTAACGGTTTGAGTAGCCCCATTCTTGATAAACCACGGAACAAGGAGTTCATATCTAACTGTAGTTGCTCGAAGGCTTCGACCATTTCTAAGATGCTAGTATCGTCCCCGGCTATCTCCACCATGTTGACATCCATGGCGATGATCTTCCTTGGGTCAGTAATGACACTGTCCTTGATAAGCTTCTGTACGATCTGTTTTGATGGTGAAGCACTCGTTGTTGGTGTGTCCGGACACTCTATGGTAATAGCAAAACTTGGACATGTCACACCCATGCTTGGGCCATTTGAATCCGCGTTCTAAGGGAGTTATAACCCCAATCTTGACTAGTCCTCCGAATAGAGCATTCATGTCTAGCCCTAGTTCGGCGAAAGCATCTACCATCTCGAGAATACCGATGTCACCTTGGATGATCTCGACCATGTTGACGCCACCATTGTTAGGGAGCGGGTTTGCTATGGTGTTCGGACCTTTAGGCTTCTCAATTTTTCCATCGGCTATGAGGTTTTGGATAACACGTTTGAGTTGCACGCAGTCATCAGTCGTGTGACCAATGTACTTGTGGTACTTGTAGAACTTGTTTGCATCAAGATTAACCTTTTTGTTGATTGGTTCAAAGTTCTCAAGTGGCTTGATCAAGCCCTTCTTCATCAAAACCTCGAACACTCGGCTAGTAGGCATGCCGAAGTCATCGAAGTGGTCTTCCTTCCGGGGAAAGTTGCTAGTAACTGCTTGGACATCAAAGGCGGGGGTGTCTTAGATCATGCTCACTTGACCAGCGACCTCTTTAGCTTTAGGAGCGGTACTTGTCGGAGCTTTGTAGCGAAAAGAGGTGTTTCCTGTTTTGGCAGCTTCTTTAACAATACCAGTAATGCCGGCTTCGTGTCTGACCCCAGCATCAACCATTTTCCGTAGATCGGGAAAGTAACCATTGCCAATTGCCACCCTAAGCTCAGGCAACAAGCACTTGAAGAAGATTTGCTTTTGTTCCTTTGCCTTAGGGGGTATTGCACCTCTGCTAGCTTATGGTTCCACCTTTTGTAGAAGTCATAGATAGGCTCGTCGGGCCTCTGCATTGTGTTCTCTAAATCAGTATGGTTGACGTGCCAATCTAGGTTCGACTGATATTTCTCGCAGAAAGTTGTGGTGATTTGATCCCACGTCTCTCGTTCGGAGGGATCCAAACTCAAGAACCAACGGAGAGCGATTCCGTCCAAAGTGTTGTGGAAGACTCGGGCCATTTGCTCGTTGGTACAGTCACGGGCTCTCATGGCTAGCACATAACTGTCGAGATGAGTCTTGGGACATGTAATACCATGGAATGTAGAGACCTTCGGCATCTTGAAGTCCCTAGGTAGAGCACCCACATTGTTTGGGTCGATGGTCTTAACAATCGGAGCGGCTTGCTTGCTGACTGTTTCTGAGAGCTTGCGAATCTGTTCTTGCATGGCAACCACTAGAGGGTGGTTGGAGAAATCAGAGCTACCATAGGCTTGAGTAGCGGGAGGAGCTGTGGAGACTATAGGTACGGCGGCACCGATGCTCAACGGTAGTGAAGGCGGTGGCAACTTGGTAGAGGATAAGTAACTACCCATCAATTCTGGTGACGGCTCATACGGACCCTTGCTCGAGCTTGCTCTAGTACCATAGTCAGGAGGAGGAACCCTTTGGTAGTTGGGCACCTTGAGAGGGATAGCATCATCATTGCGGGGTAATTCATAGGCACTGTTTCGTCTTCAATCAAAATATCTTCTCCATTAGTTGCCACACCTTTCTTCTTCATTTCAGTATGAAGATGATCTTTGAGCTCTTGGTTGACCCTTACTAGAGATTTGCTTCGATCCTCAAGCTTGGAGATCTGTAGCATGAGGTTGGTGAAGAAAGCATGGAGAGGCGACGGAATGTCTGAGGGCTTGATACTGGCGGCGATTTCTGGATCGGCAGAAGCGGAGACTGGCGGAGTGGAGACATTAGGAGTAGTAGGCTCTGATGATGGAGACATCGTTGATGCAGAGACTGAAGACTGAGCTTGCGGAAGGCTTGAACGTTGAAGACGACCGCCGGAACGGACCCAAACTTGCTTCTCTGTAGAGGTAGTGGACACGAGGTTTAGGACGGGACAAGGCTCATGCAATGTATTTTGTTATTTACAAAACAATGTATTATTAGTCCTAATGGTTGGAAGGGTTACCCCTTTTTGGGTTACTATCTACAAAACCTGGATCAGTGGAGGTCATCACTATGTCTATAGACCCCTCGTTTTCCCCCTGTATTGCACATCCCAAACGGACAATTTGGGCGAGGGTCCTATAGGGAAAGCGACTTCCACCGACCTAATGGATCCTAGCGACTAGCCCTTGTTTAAAGGCATTTAACGTAACGTTTATGTTACTTCCGTTAAGTTTTTAACGAGTTAAAATCCTTGTACAAAGTATCACTCGGCTTACCATATGCACACCCTTGTAGGGAATTTCATTTTTTTTGTGCTTTTTCTCTCGAAGGATCTCGACTCATTAAAGACTTAACGGATGACGGCATGAACGACACGTTAACTGTCTATAAAGAAAATCTAGTCAAACCAACCGGTCAACGTTGGAGTGTCCTAGACTCTGTGAGTGCATGGTTTCAGAAATGAACAAAGGATTAACCTCGACCGCTTCACAAGTGAAAACGACGAGTTAGATAGCCCGGGTGCCACGAAGATAGAGGCGACAGGATCACCAAAATCTGTGCACTCAGCGGAGTATCCAGTAGGGTGTGCAGTGTGACACGGACCTAGTGGTAGTGTGCAGACAACAACTAGTTATTTTTGATGGAGAAAATAGAGAGTTTTTTGAATTTACATGTATGCAATGCAAAACAGTTAGGGAAGTACAATAGAAGACATTTAATATATTAACGCACTAAAGTACAAGGGAAGCAGATATGTACAAGAGATAAAGTACAGGGGGGAAAGAACAAGTAAGAATACAATCATGATATTGACGAAAGTTTGACCCTCTATGTTTGAAGATGTTCAAAGCTAGTCCCCAGCAGAGTCGCCACTGTGAATACCCCTTTCCGAAATGCGGGCGATGCACTGGAAGTCATTCTTTATTTATCTTATTTTATCTTTTCTATGGGATTAGGATATTCAATTTGGCATTTAACCTTATTAAGAGTCTCCACGTTGTTTTTATCGAGCTAAAACATTGAGAAAAGCTAAGAGAGAGGGTTCGGGGGTCAAGTTACGACAACAGAAGAATATCAAGTTATCACTCCTATCGCCCGATAGATCAAACTTTCTATCATGATGAATGTGTTAGTAGAGTGTTAGTGATTGAGACCGGATCCGAAGATTGCCTACGTTCCTCTCGTGATGAGAAGCTCAGGTCAACGTAGTTCGCACATAATCGGAATAGAGAGAAGAAGCGGGATCATGCATAATGAAGGGGGAGGAGAAAGAATCATGAAGATGATCACATCCTAGAACAATGATTATACCATTGATAAGATCAATGTGTAGTCATCATATTCATCATGGGAGATTTACTAATCGTGGGATTATTTACCTAAAGTTTAGGGTTTAAAAGTCGTTCCTAGATCTCATGGATCATCATCGGCTATGCATATAAATAGGGATTAAAATATTAGATCTAGCATGTTACGCATGGTAAGTAGCAAATCTAGCATAATAATAAGAACATCATGAACATATGTATGAAATAACACATAAACATGAAGATCGCTACCCTAGTCATAGAGCATATTATGGATTCTAGTAAGAACATGAAGAAACACGTTATGAATCATATGAATATAGGTGTATAAACATCATGAAACTAGCATAAATCAGATCTAAACTAAGAAAACATGTGGAATTCTCACCAATCTTGACAAGAACGAAGTCCTATCTGTCACGACCCGAAAACTAGGCTCTATTTTTTTTTGGTAATAAATAATTATTATTTATTTAAATATTTATGTGTGCATTTTATGTTTCATAATAATTATGCCTAGCATTTTATTGGGTCATTTGTGCTAGTGTAGTATTAGTTGGTCTTAGTTGTTAGTAGAAAGTATTAGAGTTGGGTAATTGGTGGGGAGGGGGCCTAAGTGTAAGTTTTTCATAATAATTCCCCCTACTCCCTCTCTTCTCCCTCACTCTTCCCCCATTCCCAGCCATCTCTCTCTCTCTCTTCCATGGGTGAAAAAGGTAAGTTTTCTCTCTACCTTCTCTCTTCATTTCCTCCATCTTCCTCCCATAATCTCTCATTTCTTAAAACATGAACCTTGTTTAGATCGTCGATAGGATCGCGTAGAACCAAAAAGAATTGAATTCCGTCAACTTTGAGATTTATCAAGTAAGTTACTTTTCCCCCATTTTGATGCTAAAATGTTCATATCATGTTTATATGATGTTTGGTGTGTTATATTTGAAGTTTAATTGAGTTTGAATTTATTGAGAATTTATTTTGGGTTTTGATCAAAAATGGTGAAATCTTGAATGTTGGGTTTGATTCTTGATTTTGGTTGATTAAATGTTGTTTAGGAGTCCTTTTAGACTTATAAGTTGTTTTGGTACATTAGTATGTGAGTTGGAATGTTGGATTTTGAGTGGAAATGTGTTTTGGGTTTGAAAATGGAAGAACCCATGTTGTTCTTCCCGATTTCTGGAAATTCAGAAGCTTGGGCGGCCGCACAAATATGCCTGGGCGACCGCACAACATTCTGAAAGCTTTTGTTCTTGTTTTGAAGGATTTTGGGCGACCGCACATACCCTTTTGGGCGGCCGCACAGTCCTCTGAAAAATTTACATTTGTTGGTTTGTGTGATTGAAGAATGCGTTTTGATCCAAATCTTGGGTGTCCCCCTAGTCGACCTTAGTGATCATTGTAGTACACTCTAGTGATAGAATTGGGTCCTTTGTGATCAAGTTTGTGTTTGAAATTAATTAAGTGTTAATTGGGACTTTGGAACATCTTTTGAGGTATTGTTGGTTTGACTTATCTTTGTGATGATCAATTGTGATCAAGTTTGTATTTGAGCATCTTGTGATGGGTTCGTGATTGTTCCAATCGGATTGATGTTGGATAAGACTTGGTCTAGGTTTTAGGTGATATCCTATAGCACCTAGAGGGTGGTTTTGGAACACTAAAGTGTAGGGTTTAGTCCGGTCGTGATCATGTTCTAATAAGTGTAACATTTTGGATTCGTTTGGGATAATTTTGGGTTATAGTCGTTGTACTATTTGTGAGAGACTGTTTGGGTTGTGTTCTTTATGTGTAACTTGTGAGTATCATCTTTGGAATGTATTTGGTATGGTTCCTCTTTATGGAATTATCGGGTTCTAATAATCATTGTTGTTGTGCTCTTTTATGAGAAAACTCGTTGTGTTTATTGTTGTTGAACTCTTCTTGAATAATCGTTTGCATCTTTTATGGTGATTAATTGGTATGATTCCCTACTTTGGAATCAATGGCTGTTTATTGTGCTAGTATTTTATTACTTAGCCTTACTTGAAAGTCCAGCTGGTATTTTGTGTGTGTTTGGGCGAAGCGAAACATTATGATGGCACAGCCAAGTCCATTGTGATTGTTGACCATTGTTTTGCCCCATTATTACCCTCCTCCAGATTGGCCTTGGATGTGAGAAGAGCTAGCTCCTTTGTGTGCACTTTAGCTTTACTTGGAGCATGACTTTGTGGCATGTCTCCCGTCCTTTGTGACACTTCTTTTGGTCATTGATTCCGGTACCGGGGGTATTCTCTTCAGCTTTTATGCTACTATGAAGATGGTTTGATGGGTTGATTGATTGATTGGTCGGTTCTGACCGGGATTTTTCTCTTCAAGCTTTCATGCTGCTATGAAGATGTTGATTGTTGATTATTGAAGCTGCGCAGCGACCTTTATTTGGTTCTTTCAGTTGGGTGAAACCTTGGCTATGTATCCACTTATGAGTGTTTATTTCAGCTTTATGTGTTGCATGTTGAGCTGGTCGTTATTTCCAACCGGTATGGGACGGTTGGCGATAGGGAGCCTCTCATTTGTTGTTATATGTTTATTTATATGATTGATTATTGGATATTACTGTTTGACAGCATGTCACTTATTATTCCGCTGCTATCTATCTTATGTTAATTGCTATCGGTCATTGCATATTAGCATGTCATGTAGTTGCATTAGTAACTTACTGAGATTTTATCTCACCCCCGTTTATTTCCATCTTTGTTTTTCCTTAACCCCCCCAGGAGGAAAAGGATTAGGATTCGCGGATCGAGGAGGACGTCGAGAGGATTGAGATTTTGGGGCAGGTTGTTATGGATCGGTTTACATTATTTAAATGTATAACCTTTTGGGATAGTTTTACCATTATTGACGTCATTAAGAATTGTAATATTTTGTATCTTGGGTGTGAGCTTGTGGAGCTTACACTAGTTGTTTTATGGTGTTGTTAAACTTGGATTTTCCAAACCTTGTGTTAAAATCTTTTGGTTCAAAATGGAATTTTTATCTTCTTCATTTTAGAGTATTGGTTTTAAGTCGACGTCCAGCTCGCGGTCTCGGGCCCGCGGGGTCCGGTGTCGCGACAGTTGGTATCAGAGCCATGGTTTGGCTCTAAGTATAAGTCTAGGTGGACTAGTATGACCTAGGAGGGTAGTTGTGTTCGGAGTGAGTAACGGTTGATGTTTTATGCAGGTAATTGTTCTCAATGGCTAGAAGAGCTAGTGAAGACATCAGTGGGACTCAGAATCTTAATGGTCTAAGGATGAAAACCGTACAGTGTTTCAGGGAAGGTTTGAGGAGGCCGTGAAATCAATTCGTGACCAAGGGCCGAGAGAGGATCATGTAGCACCTCCGCGATATGGGTTGGAGAAGTTCTTGAAGTTGAAACTAAGTGAGTACGACGGTGAGCCGGATGTGAAGAAAGCCGAGCTATGGATAGAATCGATGGAGAAAATCTACGATGCCTTTGGTTGCACTGATGAGGATAGGGTTCTGTTTGCAGCTTATAAGCTCGTGGGGACTGCGGAACATTGGTGGAAGGCACTGAAGACCAGTTGGGATGCGACTCTTATACCATATCCTTGGGAGTGGTTCGTGAGGAAATTCAAGGACCATTTTATCTCTCTAGTGGATCAAAACCGGAAGGAGATCGAGTTCCTCAGCTTATAGCACAGCGGATTCAGACTTTTCAGGATGCAGTGGATCGAGCCTACTTGATTGAGCAGGATATTGGGGAACACAAAAGGAAGACTGAGATGGTTAACCCGGGTAAGCAAGGAGGGCAGAGTAAGTCACAACAGCAACATTCGGATAACAGAGGTAATTCTGGAGTGCAAACTCGATTCAGAAGGCAACTTCAAGGGCAACCAACAGTAGGAAATCAAGGTTCTAATAAGGGGACACGAAATGGGAAAGTCTGCAGCTACTGTCAGAGGAAAGGACACTCAGAAGACAAGTGTTGGAAGAAGCAAGGAAAATGTGTGAAGTGTGGTCAGTTGGGACACTTCGTTAAAAATTGTCCGAGGTTTAGAGTTCAGTCATCGGGACAGGAACTGGAATACCACAGGGTCAGAAGAGGGATGCTTCGGGGAAGCCCAAGGTTTCGGGTAGAGTATTTGCAATCAATCAGCACTCACCAGGTAACGGATAATTTCAGGAGGTATTATTTTGCGTCGTGAGAGCGAGCGCGTGCATTTTAGGATCATCGCATTTATGTGTTTCTGTGCATTTAGTTGCATTTATTTCTTCTGAGTCTTTGACTTATGTGTTGTAGGTGTCTACTCCTATGGAGGAGTTTAGGGTATCTGATGAAGTCTTATGTGCTTATGATGTGCTTAAGTATGGTTATGTCTTACCTGCTAAATTAGCCATGTTGCTATTACAAGATTTTGATGTTACTCTTGCTTTAGTCGATTGTTGTAGAAGATGGTTATATTCTCCATTCCTGATTTCTTAATTTTTTTTTTTTTTTTGAGACCGTTCCTTTGCGTAGAGCTATTCCTAATTTTTTTTTTATTTATTGAAGTCCGAGTATTTAGTTTCGGCCAATTGTTGGGTGTAATTATCATTGTAAGGTTTCTACTTTCTTCTAAATAGTACCTAGTGTTTGAGGAGAAGCTTGGGTTAAATTGAGTTGTTATGGTACAAGGTTGTAATGCTAATTTTTAGATCAATATCCATATTGTATCGGTTGAGTTATAGGAGTTGAGGATTCAATGAGGATCTCTTGAGGAAAATTTTGGTCACTTTTAGTGCATCTCCGTGAATGTATCGGAATGGATTAGCATGGAGAGGTGTACGATTTGTTATGGATGATGAGTTTGTGGTAGGAGTTATGATCATTAATGGTGGTAAGCGTGTTAAGTTAGAAAGGACTAAGTACATTTTGGGAGAGTAATAATTTCTCGATCTATGTTAAAGGCATTTTGAAATTTTGGTTAGATAGTGGTTCTATGGTTCTAAATTCCTTCTTGGTGGCGTTTCCCGAATTGAATCAAGAGTATGTGAAGGAAGTGGAGTATCAATATTTGGGCATAATTAAAGAATATTGTGATTTGGTAATGGATCTATTGGAATGAAGTTAGCTAATTGGTTTATGATTTTGGTAGTACCATTGAGCTTAAATATCATTAAGTCAATAAATGTATGCGTGGGAGACTAACCGGAGTTAGCTATTGAATTTAGAGTTCGTCGATTTCCTTGGGTATATGAACACAGGTTGTTAACTAAAAAGGGAGTTAGAGGAAATCCCTTGAAGATAAAATTTAGATCATTTTCGGACTGTGGCCTATTCGTAATTATTTTAGGCTTTCAAGGATTGGAGTGTTATGACAATAGAGATATAGCCTTCGGTGAATGTTATGAGGATGGAAAATTTCTTTAGCCTCTCACATTTTAAAAGCTAATTAGGCTCGGGATTGTGATGTTTTGAATTTCTGGGGAATACTACTAAGTATGTGATTTACAAAAGGAAACACCTTTGCAGTGTAATTAAGGTTATGAGTAAGACGAGCTTAGGATATCTCGAGAGTTTGTTTTGGGAGCAATTGGGGTTCTCCAATTTTGATGTGGATTCTAATTAGTAGTGAAGGTTATGATTGAAGGAAGTTATGTGCGAGAGGTCGTGGTATGGTAAGCATTATTTAGGGTTACCTTGTAGTGGGTTAGATTGGACAATTGAGGAATTTGAGAAATGGCGGAACTATCGTATCCGTAGCTATTTGGTCTTCCGGGTAAGTCTCGTTAAAATATTAGATCTAGCATGTTACGCATGGTAAGTAGCAAATCTAGCATAATAATAAGAACATCATGAACATATGTATGAAATAACACATAAACATGAAGATCGCTACCCTAGTCATAGAGCATATTATGGATTCTAGTAAGAACATGAAGAACACGTTATGAATCATATGAATATAGGTGTATAAACATCATGAAACTATCATAAATCAGATCTAAACTAAGAAAACATGTAGAATTCTCACCAATCTTGACAAGAACGAAGTCGTATCTGTCACGACCCGAAAACTAGGCTCTATTTTTTTTTGGTAATAAATAATTATATTTATTTAAATATTTATGTGTGCATTTTATGTTTCATAATAATTATGCCTAGCATTTTATTGGGTCATTTGTGCTAGTGTAGTATTAGTTGGTCTTAGTTGTTAGTAGAAAGTATTAGAGTTGGGTAATTGGTGGGGAGGGGGCCTAAGTGTAAGTTTTTCATAATAAATTCCCCTACTCCCTCTCTTCTCCCTCACTCTCTTCCCCATTCCCAGCCACGCTCTCTCTCTCTCTCTCTTCCATGGGTGAAAAAGGTAAGTTTTCTCTCTACCTTCTCTCTTCATTTCCTCCATCTTCCTCCCATAATCTCTCATTTCTTAAAACATGAACCTTGTTTAGATCGTCGATAGGATCGCGTAGAACCAAAAAGAATTGAATTCCGTCAACTTTGAGATTTATCAAGTAAGTTACTTTTCCCCCATTTGATGCTAAAATGTTCATATCATGTTTATATGATGTTTGGTGTGTGTATATTTGAAGTTTAATTGAGTTTTGAATTTATTGAGAATTTATTTTGGGTTTTGATAAAAAATGGTGAAATCTTGAATGTTGGGTTTGATTCTTGATTTTGGTTGATTAAATGTTGTTTAGGAGTCGTTTTAGACTTATAAGTTGTTTTGGTACATTAGTATGTGAGTTGGAATGTTGGATTTTGAGTGGAAATGTGTTTTGGGTTTGAAAATGGAAGAACCCATGTTGTTCTTCCCGATTTCTGGAAATTCAGAAGCTGGGGCGGCCGCACAAATTGCCTGGGCGACCGCACAACATTCTGAAAGCTTTTGTTCTTGTTTTGAAGGATTTTGGGCGACCGCACATACCCTTTTGGGCGGCCGCACAGTCCTCTGAAAATTTACATTTGTTGGTTTGTGTGATTGAAGAATGCGTTTTGATCCAAATCTTAGGTGTCCCCCTAGTCGACCTTAGTGATCATTGTAGTACACTCTAGTGATAGAATTGGGTCCTTTGTGATCAAGTTTGTGTTTGAAATTAATTAAGTGTTAATTGGGACTTTGGAACATCTTTTGAGGTATTGTTGGTTTGACTTATCTTTGTGATGATCAATTGTGATCAAGTTTGTATTTGAGCATCTTGTGATGGGTTCGTGATTGTTCCAATCGGATTGATGTTGGATAAGACTTGGTCTAGGTTTTAGGTGATATCCTATAGCACCTAGAGGGTGGTTTTGGAACACTAAAGTGTAGGGTTTAGTCCGGTCGTGATCATGTTCTAATAAGTGTAAACATTTGGATTCGTTTGGGATAATTTTGGGTTATAGTCGTTGTACTATTTGTGAGAGACTGTTTGGGTTGTGTTCTTTATGTGTAACTTGTGAGTATCATCTTTGGAATGTATTTGGTATGGTTCCTCTTTATGGAATTATCGGGTTCTAATAATCATTGTTGTTGTGCTCTTTTATGAGAAACTCATTGTGTTTATTGTTGTTGAACTCTTCTTGAGTAATCGTTTGCATCTTTTATGGTGATTAATTGGTATGATTCCCTACTTTGGAATCAATGGCTGTTTATTGTGCTAGTATTTTATTACTTAGCCTTACTTGAAAGTCCAGCTGGTATTTTGTGTGTGTTTGGGCGATGCGAAACATTATGATTGTACAGCCAAGTCCATTGTGATTGTTGACCATTGTTTTGCCCCATTATTACCCTCCTCCAGATTGGCCTTGGATGTGAGAAGAGCTAGCTCCTTTGTGTGCACTTTAGCTTTACTTGGAGCATGACTTTGTGGCATGTCTCCCGTCCTTTTTTGACACTTCTTTTGGTCATTGATTCCGGTACGGGGGTATTCTCTTCAGTTTTTATGCTACTATGAAGATGGTTTGATGGGTTGATTGATTGATTGGTCGGTTCTGAACGGGATTTTCTCTTCAAGCTTTCATGCTGCTATGAAGATGTTGATTGTTGATTATTGAAGCTGCGCAGCGACCTTTATTTGGTTCTTTCAGTTGGGTGAAACCTTGGCTATGTATCCACTTATGAGTGTTTATTTCAGCTTTATGTGTTGCATGTTGAGCTGGTCGTTATTTCCAACCGGTATGGGACGGTTGGCGATAGGGAGCCTCTCATTTGTTGTTATATGTTTATTTATATGATTGATTATTGGATATTACTGTTTGACAGCATGTCACTTATTATTCCGCTGCTATCTATCTTATGTTAATTGCTATCGGTCATTGCATATTAGCATGTCATGTAGTTGCATTAGTAACTTACTGAGATTTTATCTCACCCCGTTTATTTCCATCTTTGTTTTTCCTTAACCCCCCCCCCCCCCC
>JAOWBW010002993.1:0-45027 GCA_026119855.1 Campanula takesimana
TAAAATATTAAATAAAAGTATTTGAGTAGAAAAATGACTATTAGCATTAGTAGAAGTTAAAATAGTTGATATACATGTAAACTTACACGGTTGACCAAATTGTGACATCCCAAAATTAAGCACGACATTTTTTTTTGAGACGGATTGAAAAATAAATAGAAACGAATAATAAAATATTATTTTTTAATTAGTTTAAATAATATTTTGATGGAGACACCTTAGACGTAGTTAGTGTAAGTAAGTGGTAAATCTTTTAGTGGGACCCTTGGTACAAGAGTTTGACAACAATTGTGCTTTCACGTGGCTTGTGCTATAGGTGTATGAATTTAAGATAATCCACTAATTGACTCATCAAAGTTGCTGAGAATAAATAGCACACGTATAATAGAAATTTGAGATCACCATCTTATATTAAGGTTTCGGTCAGAGTGCGTACATGGAGTGATTGATGATTTGAGTTTTCTATTTTTAGGTAAGAGTTTCTTCTTGTTTTGATTTTCTTGCTTTTATTAATCCGACTTCACCTGAATGTTCAGGGTGTTGAGTAGATCGTTTCTAACCGAATAGAATATAATTTTCATCGATACTTTCTCCATAGTAGGTAGTTACTTACTACTCCCATTTAATTATAATATTGCTCATGCATATTATATGTGATACTTTCTTGATATTGTTATTTTGTGGGAGTATTGGAGTTATTTGTATTTGGGCTTTTTGTGGGTAGTCTGACTGTTGGAATCATTTTATGGGTTTATATAAATAAGATAGGAAGTATTTGAGCTAATTGCTATATTGGTTAACTTTGGGTGTTCTTATAATTAGAACCAGTTTCTGGGTTATATACTTAAGGTTCAAAGTTGCAATAGTACTTTTGAGACGGTGAAACAGAAGGAGTATAAGAATCGGATTTTTGCTGAAAAGTGTTGGGCGACCGCCCAAATAGGGCCCGACAGCACATTATCTGGAAGGTTTTGGTCTTGGTCAGGTGGTCTGTGGGCGACCGCACAGCCTGCTGGGATTTTTAAATTGTTCCTATTGAATTGATTTAGTTTCAATCGTTGTGTAGGCTTTGGGTCCTATTCTAGGGTACCTAGATAAACATTGTGGAACACAAAGTGGTAGGAATGGTCAGTTTGTGATCGAGTTTGGAATGAGTAACCGTTTGGGGTTCATGTTGGTGTTGTTCATCTTTATGATTCTTTTGTGGGATTTCCTACTTTGAAATCTTGTTTGAGAAATGTGTTTAACGTACGTGGTGGTTGAGCTCTTCATGGCAGTTTATTATCTTTGTGATGTACCTACTATGGTTCCCTCTTTTGGAATCATACACCGATAGCGCGATAGTTAAAAAGTCCAGCTGGTCTTACTTGGTTGAGTCGGGCAGTGATATATATTATAATGGCACACGAGCCAAGTCCAGTATAAGTACTTTACTGGTAACCCCTTTTTCCCTTCCTGATTGTGTGGTTGGGATGCCCCTTCTTGATGGTGTGGTTGGGTTGAGCTAGCTCTTTTGTGAGTATTCTAGCTACACGTTTTTAGGGTTATGACTTTGTGTCATTTTCCCACTGTTTGTTCTTGTTACTGGTTGGTTCGGAACCTCTGCTTCAGCTCTTCGATGCTGCTTTGTTGATGCTGCTCTTCGATGCGGCCCGGTTGATATGGTTCAGATTGTTATATCCTTTTGGGGGGAAACTTTGGCTCAGTATCCTTTGGAACGTGTTTATTTCAGTCTTGTATGCTGCATGATGAGTTGGTCGTTATTTCTAACTGTATGGGATGGTTGGCAATAGGGATCCTTCTCATTTGTTGTTATATGCTCCAGTTATTCAGTTAATATATATGATAACATGCCATGTAGCTGCATTAGTAACTTACTGAGATTTATCTCACCCCGTTCCTTTCAATGTTGTTTTCCTAGTTTACAGGAAAGCTAAAGGTAATAAGTTGTGAGAGCAGATGTCGTTGTGGGACTGTTCGGAGCAGGTTATACATTTTTGGGGTAGTTGCTCTACGAAGCCTTTGTGTTTGTGAGGCCATGGTGGTACAGTATGTAAGTACGGTGGTCATTTGGGTATATATATATGATTAGTTGTTCTTACTTCCGCACTTGTAAATAGTCCTCCGAGTTATCATCTCGTTGAGGTATAGTCTTGATAGTTGAAGTGGTTTTGTCATCGACGTGTATATGGTATTATGTTGGTTTTATAGCAGAGTTTCACGCACCTGGTTTGGTATTTAGCATTTTATAGATGTATATTATGTTATTGTAATATTTATGGAATTCGGTAATTTCCGGGGCGTGACAAACAGTGACTGATACGTCGATAGGAGCAATGTTGGCCCAAGAGAAGAAGGATTCAAAGGTAGAGAATGCCATCTACTTTGTGAGTCGTAAGCTACAAGGGAGCGAGCTCAACTACTCCCCAATTGAAAAGACTTGCGCCGGATTGGTATGGGTCGTAAGAAAGTTGAAGCATTACATGCATGCCCACCCGATACAGCTTATCTCCAAGATAGACCCAATCAAGTGCTTGTTGGAAAAGCCATCTTTTTCCATGAGACTGCCAAATGGTCCTTCTTCCTAGCTGAGTATGATATCAGTTATGTGTCAAGGAAGGCGGTCAAAGGAAGGTCTTAGCGGAACATTTGGCGGACTTCCCTAGTAATGAGGAAAAAGAGCCCGAGCTGAAATTCCCTGATGAAGGGATTTTTGCCCTCGAAGGAAAATATGTGGCAATTGTTCTTCGACGGTGCTGCCAATAAAAGAGGAAATGGCATTGGATTGCTCTTGGTTGACTCGAAAGATGAGCACACCCCCATATCCATCAAGTTGAACTTTGATGTGACCAATAATGCCGCGGAATAAGGCATGCACGGCCGGTTTGGAAGCGGCCCTGGAAAGGAATGTGAAAGAATTGGAGGTATACGGAGATTTGACTTTGATCATCAACCAAGTCTCCAACAAGTGGAAAAAACTGGACCCTGGTTTGCAAAAATATCATGCCTACATGGAAGAGCTCATGGCGCAATTCAAAGAAGTCAGCTTCCACTACTTGCCGAGGGATCGGAACCGTTTTGCGACGCCTTAGCTACTTTGGCTTCATTGGTAGAAATCCCGAGGGAAAGTCGATAAAACCTTTCCGAGTTGGGAGGAAAGAAAATCCGGCATACTGTTATGAGATTGAGGCAACCCCAGAAAAGGTGGAGGAGCCATGGTACAACCAGATTTACCGATTCCTCAAGGAAGGGGAAGCTCCCTTCATGAATGAAAAGGGAAAATATGTGGATAGGATAAAAGCTAAAAGCATGGCGGCACTCAAACGGCTATCATCCCACTATGTCATCTTGGGGGATATCTTGTACAAAAAGCGCCATCAGGCCTTCTCCTTAGGTGTATAAGCATGGAAAAGGAAAAGAACTCATGCAAGAGGTTCATGGCGGAGTGTGTGGCCCTCATATGAATGCAAGTCATCCTACGGATGGGCTACTTTTGGATATCAATGGAGACCGATTGCATACAATTTGTGAAGATGTGTGATAAGTGTCAGCGGTTCTCCAACCTCAACCACCGACCACCTCACCATCTTAACTGTATGACCACACCATGGCCCTTCTCAACATGGGGCATTGACATCATTGGAAAATTTCCCCGCCCGGGAGCAATGGCCACGAGTTTGTTTTGGTAGTCGTAGATTACTTCACAAAGTGGGTAGAGGCTAAATCCTACAGGGTCCTCACTTCCAAGAAGGTTGCGGGGTTTATAAAGGAAAACATCATGTGCCGGTATGGGATCCCGAACGAGTTCATCACCGACAATGGCTCGCACTTCGAAGGTGAATGTGATCAATTATTAGGAGAGTTCCGAGTCACTCGCCACAAATCCTCCCTATATAGGCCTCAGACCAATGGTGCAGTGGAGGCCGCCAACAAAACACTCGAAGGATTATTAATAAAATGGCAACACGGGGAGAGATTGGCCCGAAAAGCTACATCTAGCATTGTGGGGCTACCAGACCTAGGTTAGAACCGCCACTGGGGAAACCCTTTTGCTTTGACTTATGGAATGGAGGTCATGCTCCCGGCTGAGTTGGAGGTACCGTCATTGAGAATTTTGTTGGAGAACAAAATCCATGAGGTTGATTGGCTTCGGAGCCGGCATGATGAATTGGCCTTGTTGGACGAACGTCGTCTGAAGGCAATGGAGCACATCCGCGCCTACCAGGGAGAATGGCGCGAGTTTTTGATAGGAAGGTGAAGCCCGAGAAATTCGGGTAGGAATTTGGTCCTTAAGGAAAAACCCCCAGGGAGGTCTAACCCCGACGGAAATGGGAACCCGTGTGGATCGGTCCCTTTGTGGTACAAGAGATCTTCTCAGGTGGTGCAATGAGGCTTGCCGACTTGGATGGCAACCCCTTCATGCACCCGGTCAATGGTGATAAGCTCCGTCGTTACTTTAATTAAACAAAAAAAAAGATTTTAGGTGCCAAAAGAATATACCCACCTAGATTGAAAACCCGTTTGGGCGGTCTAGAGAAAAAACAGGGTCACACCAAAATTTGTAAAAAGTGAACTACGATGACCTGAGCCCCTTAGTCTCATTTGTAAAAGGGGAACGTAGGCAGCCAATTATTGGTCCGGTCTAAAAAAATGAATAAAAATCAAATTTGTTTTGAGCAAAAACTCCATGTGAATGCAAATTGGCTTCATAAGTAACCATTTTCATTACAATTAAAATACTTCTTTGATGAGTTCAAGCATGGTATACTCTCGACTCAACTAACATGCTTAAGACATAACTAAGACACCTAAAATGAACTAATGTGTCTGGAATGGAAATGGCTGGATACATGGAAATGTAGGACTATCACTGTTCCTCGTGCCTCCACTTCTTCTTCTGACTTCTTCGAGTCTTCTTTTTCTTCACATCAAAGATGTCGATCTCCCTCCTTCCATGATCGGGTACCCTCCCGACATCCTCAACCATCCCAGTTGCCCTCAAAACCGCATTGGCAGCAGCCCAAGCCTGAAGATCTTCTATTAATGCCCCTTCCCTAGGCATCACAGCCATCCTCCTATCAGCCAAGGCTTGATAGTCCTCGACAATGTCTCCAGTAATGTTGTGGCCACTCGCCACGGCCTCGGTCTCTCTCAAAACCCTGCTAGGGTCATGAGTCCCACCAAGAATAGCTTCACGCCTCTCCTCAATGAGCCTCTTAGTATGTCCCATAGTCTGTTTATACCAGTCCAAGTAGACCGTGGTTAGAACCATACTGGCCGCACGCCCAAGAAGTACCCGAGCCGGAAAGAGGGAACAAGTCCACAATCGGGAAAGAAGTGAAATAGTGGAGGAGTCCCACATAGACAAGGGCAGAAGCCTTAAGTGCTCCGGGTTAATACCAGACCACTCCAATAGCGGAGTCTGCAGTAATCCAAACTGACGACGGACCAAAGAAGGGATGTAGTAAGACGATCCCAAGAGTCCCGGCACCCGAACGAAAGGGGAATTATCCTGATACTCCCGCACTGAGCTGATACGCCAATGTGGGACTGACCAATGGATCTCGGTAGTCATGAGGCGAGCTATCTAAGCCTTCCAGTCACTCTGAATGAAATCCAAGAGGATGCTTCTCAAGGAATAAGACCACGGTCTGTGAGAGATAAGAGCCTCGGGAATGGCCATCAACCTCTCCCTCAACCATAAAGTGAGTAAGGCGGCCTACCGCTACGCATGAAACCGTCTCCCAAAGCCAAGCAGTCCATGCCATGAAGGGTTTCACCCAAGATCAAGGGGACGATATCCTTCCCCGCACAGAACTCCTCAAGGACACTCAGTAAAAACCCTATGATAGGTACCTTTGGAGCCAACCATGTAGAAAAAGGCAAGAATGCACAAACCAAAGGCATTCCAAGAAGCCTCATCCCTGCGATTCATGAACTTCTCGGGGAGATCCAAAATGTCAATGACAGTGTGATTAGGACCATGCATTGGGCCTCTTCGAAAGGAATATCGAGAAAAGAGACAAACCTTTCGACACACATGGTGTCATCAACCAAGGGGAGAGCAATAACCTCCGTGTCTACGCCACCCACAAATCCTTGAAATCCTTATAGGTTGGAGTGATTTCGTTGTAGGAGATGCATTATACATGTCTCCTAACATCCCAAAAGGACGCAGCGGCTCTTAATAGCTCGAGATCCGGGATGAACTCCTTGAGAGACCAAAGGTATTGGAGACCAAATTTGGATTGGAAAATTCCCTTGTGATTCCTCATATGGTACCGCATCCAAAGCCTAAGGTTGCCCTCAAAGCATTCTTGATGAATTTTGGACAATTTTAGTGGTTTTTCCATGAGAAAAGGCTCCATGGAAGAGAAAGCTTTCAAAATGAAGATGATGAACTAACTGATTAAATTCAGACTGTGGCATTTAAGAAGATGACCAGGCTTGGAACAAAATTGAATGAAAAAGGAGTGTTTCCTCCCCTAGCCGTACGGCTACTTTAGCCCTGCCAGAATTAATGATTTCTTGTTGAGAGTTACCATTGTGGTCCTACCCATTCAAAGCCCCTTCCCAACCAATGTCATAAATACCCCCGAAAAATGCCCCTTTTGGCTCATGCAACTTGAATTGAACCTAGAAAGATTAGGTTCCCAATGAAAATGAAAATCGGGCAGTCCCTAGATGGACGTAAGACCAGCTTTGTGAAATTAACATGGCCGTACTTCATAAGTCCAGTTAAGAATGTGAGAATTAGCGTTAACCCGGCCGCACCTCGTATGTCCAGGTTAAGAGTTTCAATTTGTGAAGTTACGTGGCCGTTCTTCGTAAGTCCAGTTAAAAATATGAAAAATTGTCCTCTGGCGATCAGGAATGACATAAGTCCATTAGGTTTTGTTAGATTTTCCATTTGGCAGCCTGGTGTGATGTAAAACCATTAGGTTCGGTGAGATTCGTCCTTTGGTGGTCCGGTGTGACGTAAGTCCATTAGGTTCGGTGAGATTCGTCCTTTAGCAGTCCGGTGTGACGTAAGACCATTAGGTTCAGTGAGATTCGTCCTTTGGCCGTCCGGCGTGACGTAAGACCATTAGGTTTAGTGAGATTATGTCCTTTGGCGGTCCGATGTGATGTAAGACCATTAGGTTTTATGAGATTCGTCCTTTGGCAGTCCGGAATGACACAAGTCCATTAGGTTAGACCTGTCGTTTGGCCGTCCGGTGTGACGTAAGACTATTAGGTTTTGTGAGATATGTCCTTGGCCGTCCGGCGTGACGTAAGACCATTAGGTTCTGTGAGACTTGTCCTTTGGCGGTCCGGCGTGATGTAAGAACATTAGGTTCTGTGAGATTTGTCCTTTGGCCATCCGGCATGAAGTAAGACCATTAGGCTCTGTGAGATTTGTCCTTGGCCGTCCGGCGTGACGTAAGTCCATTAGGTTCTGTGAGGTTTGTACCTTAGCCGTCCGGCGTGACGTAAGACCATTTGATTTTGTTGACCCGGCCGTACTTCGTAAATCCAGGGTAGAAAGTGAAATCGTGAAAGTCCCGGCCGTACCTCGTAAGTCCAGGATGAAAGTTAAGAGTTGTTGACTCAGCAGTCTGGAGAGACGTAAGACCAGTTTGTGTAGTCAACCCTCCGCCATGAGATAAGTTGACCAGTTTGTGTAGTCGACCCTCCGCCATGAGAAAAGTATACCAAATTGACCAATGTGTCCTGGCAGTCCTTAGTCGGACATAAGACCAGTTACCCTCGAGTCGACCCTCTCCTGATAGAGCCTAGTCGATCGAGCCCAGCCTCTGAGCCATGCCCATTATTTGAGCCTCTGAGCCATGCCCATTCCTTGAGTCGACCCTCTCCGATATAGCCAAGTCGATCAAGTCTAGCCTTTGAGCCATGCCATTATTTGAGCCTCTGAGCCATGCCAGCCCCCTTAGTCAACCCTCTCCGAATAGAGCCAAGTTGACCAAGTCCAGCCATTGAGCCATGCCTGTTTAGGAAGGGATGAATGAATATCCACCTAAGGCCCATAGGTGTGAGTAGCCTTAAAATCTCTCACCCGAACTATGTTAGGCTTGATTCCCTCGAATAGGGATACGTAGGAATCCTATACCTCTAGGTCCAGCCATGGAACAAATCGGCCAAGCCGTCCTCCCATCAGATTGGGATGCTTATTTTGTCGACAACCCCGCTTTCTTCAAAAGCGACGTTGCCGAGGGGCTCTGTAAGTACCCCAATCTGAATTTGACCTACTTTAGAGGAATTCTTGGTACTATTTAGGGATAAACCAATGGGCCAGGCCTCACTAGGATAAACTAATATTCCAGGACTGAACTGGAATTAAACTTAGAAAAATCCAGAAGCTCGCCAAGTCGAGTCGTACGGATGGTTTAGGTACTTGAGGGGTTAAGCCGTACGGCTATGTTGGGCACCCTCAGTCCCTATAAATTGAACCCCATGCTGATCATTTTAGGGGGAGAAAACGTTTTGTGTGTTGATACTCTGCCAGTTTGAGAGTAAAAACTGTGAGTGATACACATTTGAGTGAAAAATGAGGAAGATAGGCCATAATCATCGTAGGTGAAGCCTCCTTCTCCTTCTCCCCATCTTCTTCTTCATCTCAAACTCTTTTTGTTATTGTTCATATTACTTGTTTACTTTGTGTTATTTCTTATATTATTCTTGCAAGCCTTGTTCATTCAAGCACTTTACATTTCTTGCAAGTCTTGTCCATTTCAAGCAATATATATATATATATATATAAATATATATTATACAAGTCTTGTCTTCTCAATCTATATATATTATTGTTATATATATATGTATTATGATTATATATGTACATTGGAACCAAATCATGAGGTGATTCAAGTTTCCCTTCATGCCTTGTGTATGATTGTGGGGTAAAACCTAAATATGATCATGGTTTGTTAAGTTTTATGTTGATTTTGTTCTTGTTTGGCCATGAGAGTCATGATTAGGTGATAAAGTTTCAATCTTTATCATCCCAACCATGACCTAGCCATAAAATCACCAAGTATGGGACATAAAGATCCAATATTTATGTTACATTTTTGTTTCTAAAGGTTTAATTTGCATAATAAGTCCATTTTGATGGTAAAGTTTCAATCTTTACTCATCAAATGGTCATTTTTGCCCAAATGGCATGTTCATCAACTTTTTCAAAATTTCCCCAATGATTGTCTTGATCACACCCAAAACCTTTGTTTTTGGTGTCTAATTTGTGATCAATGACATAGGGATGATTAAATCCATGTTTTTGTTGAAGAAAATAACTGAAAATGATCATCACAATCCAGTTTCAGCAAGAACACTCTGTTTTGCCTGAAACTGGACAGTTTTCTGATAAACTGTCAAAAACCTCTGGAATGCTCTCCCTAGCCGTACGGCTACTTTGGTCATGGAGTGCATTTTTCAGTTTCTTCCCTTTCTGACTGAAATGTTTGCAAAATAACCATTTTCTGTTAAATAATTAACCAGTTTTGTTAAAATGTCAGTTACTCCCATTTTTGAAATACACACACACATGCACGTTTGTTAACTACCGTTAGGGAGACTCGGTCCTATCCGAGGCGACTTGGGTGACGTAAAACTCTTCCCAAGGCTTACCTGACCTCCGAACTAATAGAATCTCTAACCTTTCCATTTGTTGGTTTAAATAATTAACAAATGTGGCGACTTCGTTATGTTTTGCGTGATAACCGTGTTTGGTGTTTCGCCCTTCGAAACGAAAACCCATCGTTTCCTTCGTCACGGGGCGGGATCCTTAACATATAAAATAAAATAGCACTATGCTCCCACTAATCTTCTTGTATACACAAGGTTCATCTTCGTTCTTGATGAAGCCAAACTCTTTGACTGATTAATCAAAACGGAGATTCCCCAACTCCATATAGTCTTCTTCTTGAAGATCCATTTGCATCCTATGGTTTTTTACACTTCGGGTGCATCAATCAAGTTCCAAGCTTGATTGTCATGCATGGATTATAATTCAGATTCCATGGCTCTAAGCCACTTATCCGAATCAGGAGAAGACATCGCCTCTTGGTAGGTGGTCGGTTCGTCATTCTCAATGATCTCCACCTCATTACTATCCGTTACGAGAAACTGTTAGTACCCGACCTGAAAATGAGTTTATTAGGACTTTCCCAAAAATACAAGGACTTTATAGGAATTAGAAACCTTGCAAAGACTTGTCCCGGATTCCCGAAATATCTCATTTATGATAAAATCTATCAAAATAGGTAGTAAATGGTTTCCTTAAAACCATGCAGAAACCCTAGCTTAAGAATCAAGTCAGCCAGCAGAATTGGCCACGCGGCCAACCTTGCTACGCGTCGACCTTGGCCACGCGGCCACTCTTGTCACCGGCTTCAATCATGGCCAGGCGGCCACCTTTGTCCCAGATGATCTCAGCCGTTAGATCTTCCCCTCAGTTTACTATATAAACCAATCCCATGCTATTGGTTTAGGTCCGATTTGGAGAGCTCTAAGTCCGAATTTTGGAGTTCTTAAACACAATTTTCTCCCTAATTAAGCATTCAAACACTCAAGGAGATCCAAGGTTTATTTCTTGCCAACATAGGTAAGTTTTCTAACTTTTTCTTCATGTTCTTGCATCATTTTTAATGTAGATCTTTTATATTCATGTTCTTGCATGTTTATTTATAGTTTCTTCATATGCTTTGCATGTTCATTCATATGTTCATAATATGTTCTTCGCATGTTCTTCGTGTTCATAGATTAAAACCTTATTTATGCTATATTTAGGGTTACGATCTTCATGTTAACATGTTATTTCATAGCCGATGATGATCGAGGGTTCATCAACCCGAGGACGATCTAGGAACTACTTCTAACCCTAATCTTTCTTTAGGTAATATCCCCCTCATTATGCATGATCCCGATTCTTCTGCCAATTCTAATTCTCTGCGAACTACGCTGACCTGAGCTTCTCACATTGAGAGGAACGTAGGCAATCTTCGGATCCGGTCTAAATCACTAACACACTACTAACACATTCATCATGATAGAAAGACCGATCAATTCGGGCAATAGGAGTGATAACGTTCAATATTCTTCTCTTGTTGTAATTTGACCCCCGAACCCACTAAAAATGCTTTTTTCAATGTTTTGGCTTTAATTAAAACGGCGTGGCGACTCTCATAATTTTAATATCGTTAAGAATATTCCTTTTGTAAATAATAATAATCAAAGATACTTCCCATGCGTCGCTTCATCGGAAAGGGGTATTCAAAGTGGCGACTCTGCTGGGGACTGCTTTGAAACTTTGTCAAACTTAGTGGGTCTAACTTTTGTCACATCATGATGCTTGCCATGTTTACACATGCACACACTCGCCATGTTTACACATGCACACACCTGCCATGTTTACACATGCACACACCTGCTGTTTACACATGCACACACCTGCCATGTTTACACATCACACACTTGCATATTTACACATGCACACACCTGCCATGTTTACACATGCACACACCTGCCATGTTTACACATGCACCCGCGCACTCCGCCATGTTAATACTTGTACCTTGTACCTTGTACCATATACCCTTGTCATCTTCGCTTTAGTATTAGGGTCAAAAAAAACTCTGCTATGCTCCCTTGTACATTATTCTCTCTCTCGCTCCCTCTCCCTCTCTCTCATGCATTGCATTGCATCATCCTAACATTAAAAACTTCTCTATTTTCTCTCCTAAAAAAAGAATTAGTTTTTACCACACACTACCACAGTCCGTGTCAGCACTGCACAGGTCCCATTACCCGGAGTATTCGATGTGCAGGAATTTGTGCGCTACTGTCGCACTCTTTTTTCGAGTCACTCGTCTATTCCACTCACCGTATACGGTGGGAACTTTTTACCTAACCCGTGTCAACCCACACTAGTATAGGTAACACACCTAGGTTTTGACCGGTTGGTTTGGCTAGCTTTTTCTTAATAGTCAATTAACGTGCTGTCTATGTCGAGTCATCCCAAGTCAATGATGAATCGAGATCTTTGAGAGAAAGTGCACAAAAAAGTGATTTCCCTACAAGGGACGTGCCATGGTGAGATGAGTGTTTGTTGTCAAGATCTCCGCTCATCGTTAACTTGCGTAGGATGCAACATAGACATCACGTTAAATGCCTTTAAGGAAGGGTTAGTCGTAGGATCCGATGGTTGGTGGAAGCCGCTTGCCCTATAGGACCCTCGCCCAAATTGTCCGTTTGGGGGTGTTCAATGCAGGTGAAAAACGAGGGGTCTATAGGCGTAGTGATGGCCTCCACTGATCGTAGTCTTCTAACTAGTTGCGAAAAAAGGGGTATCCCTTCCAACCAATTAGGATGTAAATAATGTATGTTTTTGTAAATTAAAATATACTTTGCATGAGCCTTCCCCCTATCCTAAAAGCTTCATTGCCCTTCAACCTTTCAGCAAAGCAAGTTTGGATCCGTTCGGGTGGTCGACTACAACGTGAAGCTTCTACTCCGTCCACGTTCTCAGTCTCATCATCAGCAATGTCAACTCCCGTTTCGGCTTCAGCCTCTGCTCCTCCTACTAGTGCCGCCGAACTCAACACTGAGGCTACTCTCAATGATATTCCCCCAAGCCTCCAGAACTTCCTCGCCGGTCTCGAAGCCAAGATCAAGAATCTCGAGGAAAGCAACAAGACTTTGGAAGACCAGAACCAACTGTTGAAGGACCACATTCAGCAAAAGGGGACTAGAATGGTACCCGATGGTAAGAATTTCATTTATGTCGAGGATGAAGAGGTCAGTACCAACTGTCCCTCTAGCACCAATGCCACTACCTTCCCATTCCCAAGCTACCGCAATGTTCCACCTCCTTCTCTCTACACCCAACAAGGTTTCACTACCATGAGCAAAAACAAGGCTGCCTATGAACCTTCCCCCGACTGCTTGGTGGCTACCTCTCTGCTAGCAAACTACCCCGCACCCTCGTTGCCTCTGAGTATTGGGATGGCCGCTGCTACTACTTCCCTACTCCTCCCGTCACTCTGTCAGAACCTATCCCCGACATCTCCAATCACCCTGTGGTTACGGCCATGCAAGAGCAAATGCGAAAGTTGATCGAGACCGTGGATAAGCAAAGTGCACCGACTACCAAAACAATCAACCCTAACCAAGTGGGGGCTCTCCCCAAGGATTTCAAGATGCCTAAAGTGGCAATGTTTCATGGTGACTCGTGTCCTAAGACTCATTTGGAGAGTTATGTGTTGGCCATGAGGGCTCGTGACTGCACCAACGAAAAAATGGCTCGCGTATTCCATAGCACTTTGGATGGTATAGCTCTGCGTTGGTTCTTGGGGCTAGAACCAAGCGAGAGGCAAATGTGGGATCAAATCAGTGCCATTTTCTGTGAGAAGTATCAAGCTAACTTGGATTGGCATGTGAATCGAACCGACCATTAGAACACTATGCAAAAGCCCGGCAAGGCTATTTATGATTTTTACAAGAGGTGGAATCATCGGTTGTGCGAGGTCCAATACCCACCAAAAGCAAAGGAACAGAAACAGATTTTCTACAAGTGCTTGCTACCGGAGATGAAAGCAGCTATTGGTAATGGTTACTTCCCTGATTTGCGGGAAATGGTTGACGCCGGAGTAAGGTACGAAGCAGGGTTCACTGGGATTGTGCCGCCAAAGGAAATTCCAAAGACCAATGTTACGTTAAATCCGCAAGTGTACGGGTTATTATAGTATAGATAGTGCAAGAGCGGTCGAATCCCACGAGGACAACTTACTTTCAAAAAAATTGTTTTGCTTTGAAAAAGAAATAAAGAAAAGAAAATGATTGGGGTATAGAATTTGTTTGTCACTAACTAGAAATGATTGCAAAATACTCTTAACTTGTATTAAAAACTCTTTATATTTAATAAATTCCTGGGATTGGGACTTAAACTATCATACGTTCATCATTTTATTATGCTCTCTTTTAAAGTAAAGGTTTCATTTTAAACAAGGGTGGTACGCTATGTTGTGTCAACTTCTTAATTAAGGCTTAAAACACGTGTATTTTAATACTAATTATGCCCTATCTCTCGATGGCCCATAATTAGTAAAAATCCGTTAAGTTCTAATTCCACGTACTTCCACTCAAGGAGCACCCTAGGCCATTAATTACTCTCGTGATTAATGAAACCCAGTCAATTCATATGGTTCCGTTAATCGAGATTCACCGCTAGGTCCTTCTCTCGATTAACTGAGGTTCATACAAAACATGGAGCTCATCATGGTTGTAGGCGTTTTGATACAATATGAAAGGATTGTTTAAGATGAGAAAGAAGAAGAAAGAAAGCATAAATAAAGTGATGAACAAATGATGTAAAGTATCCAATCCTTAGGAAGAGAGGATTACTCACTAGTCATTTTATGTAAAATAAGAACAAGCATTAAAATAAGGATAAAGGAAGAAATACTTATTCAGATTTGATATGGAAATACAAGGCAAGTTGAAGAAAACCTCGAGAACTTTTATTACTTCACCCTTTGAATGTATTGAAACACTTTTGTGAATGAAAAATAACAATATAATGAGACTAAAATTTGCTAGAGTAATATTACAATCATTTCTGGATCCCTAAAACTACTGATATCTATCTCTATATATAGGCCTTGGACCAGGGAAGTGATTATTCCCGGATGCCTCCTTGAAAAGGTGCCTTTTGAAGAAGGCTGGAAAATTGCTGAACAGGGGGTGCTCGGCCGAGTCAAGGAAGGTGCTCGGCCGAGCAAGCCTTCGAAAATGACTTCTGCCTTTCTGATGCCTATGCTCGGCCGAGTCAAGGGTGGTGCTCGCCGAGCAACTGCTGGAACACTTTTATTCTTCAATTTTCTTTGTCCAGCTAATTTGCTCCTTATTTATTTGTTTCACCTTCCTCCAAGAGATGTCCAAAGCTCATAATAATGCTCCAAAAACCTGTATTATATATAAACATACTACCAAGTGCATTATATCCGCATAATGAGATAAAATCAAATAGTTTAAGCTAATAATTACTTAAAATAAGGTAAATAAACTATATTTTTGGACCTTAAATGACTATGAAATAGTCATTTATCAACTCCCCCACACTTGGATCTTGCTTGTCCTCGAGCAAGTTTTAACATTTGAAAATAGAGGAGTGAAAACGACAATAGTAAGAAAAAACAAAGAAGGTCATCAATGCTCCCTCAGAATATTGTTATATAAGGTATCGCCTTCATAAAATTTCTTCTTTTAAGTTTTTTATCCCAAGAAATTTGTGAAGAAGAATATAGGATGATATTGAAGAGTAAATAGAAAAGTTTGAATGTTAATATAACATGAATAAGAATAAGAGCATATAGAAAAAAAAAAACAAATGAATTTGAGGGACATAAGTATGAATTAAGAATTATATTCACTCTTTTAGAGTGCTTTGTGAATAAATTTTTCATGCTTGAATATACATTTCTTAAACTATGATCTTTATTCTTTAACAAAGATGTCCATATGTCATTATGCATTTTGAATCACAAAAATTGATGAAAGGCGGAGGATGATAGTGGAATAAGGTTCGAGATTTGATTAATTAGACGTGGCAATTGACTTTCTTGCTTCTAAATTGTCACACTCTATAATGATATATTCATTTAGATATTTGAGTGGACAATCAAAAGAATAATATATTGATTAATTAGCCTTTTAAAAGTGGGAATGGAAAGATGGATTAAAGTGAAAAAATTTTGTGATTCATAAGCATAACAAAGATGAAAAACCTTTGAAAAAGAGTAGAAATGAAAGTTTTTGAGATGCATATACAAGAATGTTTTAAAAGTTTCACAAGTATGTTGTATCCAAACTTAATGCCCACAAACTCATTAATAATGTAATGCTTCTATTCAATAGAATTTAAAAGTTCATATTAATTTTGAATTTTTTTTTTTATTTACCATCCAATACAATCCTATGTTGTTATTATCAAATTTTTTAAGAAGTAGAAGTTAGAAAGGTAAAAATTTTGCTTTAGACAAATGATAATAGAGATAACATCCTCATCAACGGAGCATTGGCTAAATATTTTTTTTTTTTTTTTTTTTTGAAGAAAGATATTACCCCCCACCCCCCACACTTAAATGAAACATTGTCCTCAATGTTTTAAAATAGGACAATTTTTAAAGAAAAACTTGAGGAGGAGAAAAATGAGAAGATCAAAATGACAATATATAAAACAAAATAATCCATCGGTTATCATCCCGATGATGCTTGTTTTAGGTCATTAGCTCGACCCCTTTCTTATAACTGGAATGGGCAAGGAATGGTATTGTAATGGCCTAATGTCCTTGACAATCCGCCATTCCATGCCCATTGGAATGATTGAGCTTCTGCGGTCGATACACGCACGCCACCCCGGTTTGCTTCCTTCTTTGGTACCTTACCCTTCGGTATGGATTTTTCAATTTTATCTCTAGTAGGGCACTTATTTTTAATTTCACATTCCTTGCTCATAGATTCTAACATGTTAACACTGGAGCAAGGGTTCTTAAGATTTGGATTTTTTATTAATTTAAATCCTACTTTCTCATTCCCTACGTTTAAAGAAGTTTACCATTTTTAACATCAATGATTGCCCCTGCGGTGGCAAGAAATGGTCTACCTAAGATAACGGGAATGTTATTGTCTTCTTCCATCTCAAGAACTAAAAAGTCGACCGGGATGTTTAATTTCCCGACTCGACAAGGAATGTCTTCCATAATACCAACCGGAGTCTTAATGGAACGGTCCGCTAATTGTAAAGTTATTGTGGTGGGTTTGATTTCCCCCACACCTATTTTCTTACTAACCGATAGCGGAATGAGGCTAACACTTGCCCCAAGATCGAGTAATGCGTTCTCAATATTGAAATTACCTATGTTGCAAGGGATAGAGAAAGTGTCGGGATCTTTTAATTTTGGAGGTACTTTACTTTGTAAAACGGCACTTACCTCTTTCGTTAGTGCAACAGACTCAAACTCCTCAAGTCACCTCTTATTTGAAAGAATTTCTTTTAAAAATTTTGTGTAAGAGGGCATTTGTTTTAAAACATTAATAAAAGGAACATTGATGTAAATTGATTTTAAAACTTCTAAAAATTTTGAAAATTGATTATCAAGATTTGCCCTCGCCAATTATTGAGGATAAGGTATTGGCGGATCAAAATTTCTAGAAGGTATTGGGGAGTCCGTCCCCTTTTCAACTTCCTTATTAGTTTTAAAAATTTGAGGAGTTTGACTATGGTTATTCTCGCTAAGGTTTTCTTCTTTTCCACTCCCGCTAGTTATTACATTAGCATGCTCATCTGGCCTTTGCGTTTGACCGGGAAGGCTCCCTTGTGGTCTAGACGAAGCATTGGCTTATTGAGAAATTTGGTTCTCTAGCATTTTACTATGTGCGGCTAGATTATCGAACCTGCTATTTAATGCCTTTAAACTTTCCATAACTTCATTGTTGATCTTATCTTGTGTATTTTTATTTTCGACCATGAAGTCCATTATAAGATCTAACTTTGATTTAGGGGGAGGGAAAGAATTATTGTTGAAATTTGATGTGAATCCCGGTGGTTGATTAGAAGGTTGAGGGTTCAAAACATTATTGCTCTTATAGGAAAAATTGGGGTGATTTTTCCATTCGGGATTATATGTATTTGAATACATACCCCCATTTTTCCCATAAGAGTTTACAAAATTTGCTTGCTCACTAGGGGTAGTGTCAAGCAATTAACAACCTTGGGTACTATGTGAGTTAGACCCACATAGTTCACAAAAAACGTTTACATTGGCCACAGGATTCACATTTAGATTTTCAAACTTTTTTAGAATCATGTCAACCTTAGATGAGAGGAGAGTAACAGCATCGATAGTGTACTTACCTGGAGTTCCTTGTGGTTGCTCCCTTTCATTGGACCATTGATAATGGTTCAAAGCTATATTCTCGATCAAGTCATAGGCTTCGTCCACCGTTTTATTCATAATGCCCCTCCTGCTGCGGCATCTATGGTCTCCCTTGTCTTGAACATGAGACCGTTGTAGAATGTGTGCACGACCAACCACTTTTCAAGCCCGTGGTGTGGGCACATCCTTAAAATCTCCTTGTATCGATCCCAAGCATCATAGAGTGATTCGTTACTGTTTTGACTAAAGTTTGTGATCTTAGTCCGAATCTGAGCGGTCTTGGATGGTGGGAAGAAACGTCCAAGGAAGGCTTCCTGAACTTGGTCCCATGTTGTTAAATAATTGTGAGGGACCGAGTTCAACCATTGCTTTGCCTTATCCCTCAAAGATAAGGGGGAAAAGGCGCATCCGTATTGCTTCGGGTGTGACACCGAGAACTCGGGTAGTGTTACAATACTCCAAAAAGGATTGGATGTGAAGGTGTGGATCTTCAAAATGCAGAGCCTCCAAATTGGTTGTTCATAACCATGTGTAGAAGTTGAGGCTTAATTTCAAAATGGGCTGCGTCGGCATTTGGAATGACAATGGGTGTCCTAGTCCCCGGGGTACTTGGATTGACAAAGTCCCGAAGGGTCCTAGGTAAGGGTGTAGCGGGTTCTCCGTCATTACCCTCATTATTTGCACCGTTTCGTGCCATGTCTCCGTCTAGCACTTCTCTAAGTCTTCTTAACCTTTCGTGAAAGGTTCTTTCAGGTTCCGGATCAAACTCTTCAAGTATGATTCGGGCTCTTTTCATATACTCTGAGAGTACCTAAAGAAAAAAAAAATTCAAAGACACAAATTCTTCGAAGGGATGTTAAATAATAAAAGTAAACGAAACTAAAACTAAAGACTTAAAAAAAAAAACACAAAGCAAAAAAATTCAGAAAGTAAACCGTTGTCCCCGCAACGGCGCCAAAAACTTGTTACGTTAAATCCGCAAGTGCACGGGTTATTATAATATAGATAGTGCAAGAGCGGGTCGATCCCACGAGGACAACTTACTTTTAAAAAAATTGTTTTGCTTTGAAAATGAAATAAAGAAAAGAAAATGATTGGGGGTATAGAATTTGTTTGTCACTAACTAGAAATGATTGCAAAATACTCTTAACATAGATTAAAAACTCTTTATATTTAATAAATTCATGGGATTGAGACTTAAACTATCATACGTTCATCATTTTATTATGCTCTCTTTTAGAGCAAAGGTTTCATTTTAAACAAGGGTGGTACGCTATGTTGTGTCAACTTCTTAATTAAGGCTTAAAACACATGTATTTTAATACTAATTATGCCCTATCTCTCGATGGCCCATAATTAGTAAAAATCCGTTAAGTTCTTATAAAAATTCCACGTACTACCACTCAAGGAGCACCCCTAGGCCATTAATCTACTCTCGTGATTAATGAAACCCAGTCAATTCATATGGTTCCGTTAATCGAGATTCACCGCTAGGTCCTTCTCTCGATTAACTGAGGTTCATACAAAACATGGAGCTCATCATGGTTGTAGGCGTTTTGATACAATATGAAAGGATTGTTTAAGATGAAGAGAAGAAGAAAGAAAGCATAAATAAAAGTGATGAACAAATGATGTAAAGTATCCAATCCCTAGGAAAGAGAGGATTACTCACTAGTCATTTTATGTAAAATAAGAACAAGCATTAAAATAAGGATAAAGGAAGAAATACTTATTCAGATTTGATATGGAAATACAAGGCAAGTTGAAGAAAACCTCGAGAACTTTTATTACTTCACCCTTTGAATGTATTGAAACACTTTTGTGAATGAAAAATAACAATATAATGAGACTAAAATTTGCTAGAGTAATATTACAATCATTTCTGGATCCCTAAAACTACTGATATCTATCTCAATATATAGGCCTTGGACCAAGGGAAGTGATTATTCCCGGATGCCTCCTTGAAAAGGTGCCTTTTGAAGAAGGCTGGAAAATTGCTGAACAGGGGGTGCTCGGCCAAGTCAAGGAAGGTGCTCGGCCGAGCAAGCCTTCGAAAATGACTTCTGCCTTTCTGATGCCTATGCTCGGCCGAGTCAAGGGTGGTGCTCGGCCGAGCAACTGCTGGAACACTTTTATTCTTCAATTTTCTTTGTCCAGCTAATTTGCTCCTTATTTATTTGTTTCACCTTCCTCCAAGAGATGTCCAAAGCTCAAAATAATGCTCCAAAACCTGTATTATATATAAACATACTACCAAGTGCATTATATCCACATAATGAGATAAAATCAAATAGTTTAAGCTAATAATTACTTAAAATAAGGTAAATAAACTATATTTTTGGACCTTAAATGACTATAAAATAGTCATTTATCAACCAACAACAACAACTCCTTCCGCTACAAGGCTCCTACTGCGCCTGCGCCTCCTAGGGGTGGAAAGGAGGCCGTCGGCCAAGTGAATATGGTCCAGAAAGGGGTTCCGCTAGTGTAGATACCCCGGGAAACCACAGCTTGGCTAGAGCGGTGAATTATCCTAGGATGTCTAACTTGTTTTAGATTGTTTAGAGTCGCCACCTATGTTTTTAAAGGAACATAAGAAAAACCTAGAAATAGCTTAATTTATGTACAAAACCAGAGATTCGGGAGAGAAGGGTTCGGGGGTTAGGTGACGGAGTGGGAAGTACTTAAACACCCACTCCGCCCCGCTTACGCGGGTCTTGCTACTATTGGTGTTCTAATATTTACATGTCCTTCAATTAATTAAGTAGAAATGTGCTAACAATTGTGATGAGAAGAAAAGGGGAAATAAAGGGGAAATAAAATAGAATTGTTTTATTTATTTAATGATAAAGATTACATGTAACAAGTAATGTTAAAGAATTACATTAAGAGATGAAGAGAAATTAACATGGTGAATTAAAGTTAAGATTAAAATGTAGGGAGATAACCTTAACTAACTTCAATATGTGAAGTAGTCATGTTGGTCATGTCCCATTAATGGGGATTGCATACATCAAGAAGAAGAAAACAAAGGAAGAAAATAGAGTTGTACCTTGAGAAAGAGGACTTGGAACCTTGACTTGAAAGTGTTGTTGTTGTAATGAAATTGTTGTAGAACAATTTGTGTAGAATCTTGTTACTAAGAACTCTTGTTGGGAGAATTTGTGTATAATGTAGTTGGTGAATCAAGGTTGGAGTCCAAAAAGAAGTCCTTTTCCAAGGTAGAAGATGATGGTTTTTATAGGTAAAAAAGAGAGGGAAATGATGGAGGGAAATTGGTCATCCATGTGAAATGGAATGGGCCAATCACAAATAAGATAAATGAATAAAAGAAAAATAAAAGAAATAAAAGAAATCAAATAATAAATGAAAGAAATATTAGTTTTTTTGGGAAAAGGCTTAGAATTTGGGATTGGGAGTTAATGAGAAAAGGGGGGATGAATATGGATGTAAAAAGATGCTTTTTGTGATCAAGAAAAGATGTTTGTAAATAAGAAAAGGGAGGGAAATAAGGTGCAATCCGTTACTGCCAAAGTGGGAAGCGCGCGGGTCCGGATTTTGGGGCGGGACGCGCGCGCGGCTCACTGGCAGTGCCGGAAGCGCCCGCGGGTGAAAAATGACAGAATGACCCTAAAAGTTAACTCTGTTATGCAGTTTAGTCCAAAACTAACGAAATCAGTTAGGAACTTAACCGAACTAACAGAAATTAATGGAAATAAGTTAAATAAAAATACTTTGTATGCAATCGGGGTGAGAGGTCCAAGGCGGGGTGTCTACAGCTAGATGTTGAAGCTGTCACAAGAAATGGGGCTCCGCCGCAAAGAGAGAGGGAACATTTTGATGATTTTGGTATGCCCATGGGGAAGGTCTTCGACGTGTTAGTCAAGAGAGGTCTTATCAAGCCTTTAGAGAATTACCAACCCGCCTACCCAAGAACCGATTTGGACGCCTCTAAGTTCTGCAAGTATCACAAGCACATCGGGCACACAACGGATGGTTGTATTCAACTGAAGCGCGTAGTTCAAGGGTTGATCAATGACAAGAAGATTGAGAAGCCAAAGGGTCCTAATGTGGTGAATAACCCTCTTCCTAACAATGGGGGTGGGGTGAATATGGTGCAAACATGCGAGATCAGTATCCTGGAGCTCATGGATGCCTTTGACAAGATAGGGCTCACGATGGTGGATATCTTCATGGCATTAGTAACGTTAGAAATTCTCGAACCATTAGAAGGACACCTTCCCCGTCTTGGTTGCGATTTGTCAAAGTTTTGCCACTACCACAAGTGCACCGGTCACACTACCGAAGAATGCTTCGAACTCAAGAAAGCCGTGCAAGAGCTCATCCACAAAGGAGTTGTCGAAGACCCTAGAGATTATGTAGCTAGCAATGTACTCATGGTAGAACTTAGTGAGATCACTGATCCGGCCGAGCCTGTTGTGGCGGACTGTGATGAGATGGGTTGTATTTCAATGACTAATAATAAAGAACCTTCTTGCTACTTGTTGTCTTTAGAAGAACTAGTGAGTGAAGTTGAATCTCTAGAGGAAAAGAGTCCCAAACCCTCTCAACCTCTTTCTTGGGCCGAAATCTTTGAGGAGGCCGAAAAGACCGAGGTCTCGCCCCCTTATCATGACACGCCATTGTCTTTGGAGGAGCTACGTGCAGAAGTTTGTCTCCTTACAAGATCCGGTCAAGTGTACCAATCCGACCCAAGGGGTGCGAAGAAAATCTTTGGGAAGGAACCCGAGCAAGCCGACCTAGACAAAGAAGACCCTATCCTCACTCAACTCAAACAAACCCAAGCCCATATTTCACTATGGTCCCTACTCACTTCCTCCCTAGCCCATCGCCTCATGCTCGAGCAAAACCTCGCCGCCACCATGGTACCATCCACTACTACCCCGGAGGACGTCACCCACATGATTGGTAATATCCACTATGGAAACATCATCACTTTCTCGGAGCTAGACAAGCCAATGTTCGGAGTTGATCATAATGAGCCTTTATACATCACTGTCGAGGTGAATGGCAAGAAGATTCCCCGTGTATTCATTGATAATGGTTCTGCTATTAATATCCTGCCCTCAAGGATGATGGATGTGGTTGGCGTTCATGGTGTTGATTTACGCCCATCCAAGCAAACCATCAAAGCTTATGACTCTACATGCCGCGCCGTGATAGGTGAAGCCACCTTGCCCATTACCATTGGGACAAAGATCCTACCAACCGACTTTCACGTCATAGACATCCCCGCAACCTTCTCACTCCTCCTTGGCAGCCCATGGTTACATCAGTCGGGCGCTGTCCCATCTTCCCTGCACCAATGTGTGAAGTTTCAATCTGGTAATGAAGTGACCATCATCTACAGCGATCTCGTAACTGCCCAAGGGATGGACACCAAGGGCGTTCCTGTCTTACAGATTCAGCATGGGGAAGAAAGCCGACTCTTTAATGGCTTCGAAATAGTCGCTCAAGCACAGATCTGCACCATCGACCTCACTAAAACAACGGATAAAGTGGCACATGTTGTCAAGATACTGCGTAATATGGGCTTCGTACCGGGGCTGGGGCTAGGTAAGTGCTTGCAAGGTCCCACAAGTCAGGTTAAAAAGATCGATCACCGGGGATTGTTCGGTCTTGGATACACCCTTACTCCCGAAGACAAGATGGAGCAACAAAGGATAGAATTGCTTAAAAAGATGAAGCTTCCATACAAAAAGCCCGAAATGCGGCCATACCGCCTGTCCCTGAACAGCTACTCTGTTAGGGAAGGCGAGGAGTTTTCGTGTTTTGAGTTCACAGAGCCATGGATTGACCACACCGGGAAGTTGCAGAAAGGGTTCGATATTTTCAGAGATGTGGAATTCGATCGGTCTAACATGAAGCTGACCTACATGGAATATGACAGAGCCACAGGCAGAGTTAGAACCATCAGGCATGAGTACTCCACCAAGGTTGCAGATGACTTGGCAGATCAGCTTGAAGCCGCAACCCTTGACAAGCCAACAATAAAAGCCGCAGAAACTCCGAGTTTGACTGAGACGTGGGACGGCCAATATCTGCTTCAACATCTGGGTAATCTGGGGCTGCACGAAGATATGGTTGCCGTCATTGGAGACGATTCTGAAGATGACATAGATCCAAGGACATTGGTGGTACCCATGGAAGACAAGCTCAAGAATTGGTGCATCATTGGGGGACCTATAGCTACTCCGGAATTTATGGTGGGGACACAGGGGCTTACTCCTTCTCCTGTCGCCGCTCCTGCAGCATCACCTGTCACTCACCCAAAATCCCCGTCCCCAGAGTCTAGTGTTTTACATTTTGAATTTGAGTCTTCCTCTAAGTCTGACGACCTTACGTCCGAAGACTATGATCTTGTTGCAAACGCTATATTCCCATTTGCCATGAATGAAACCCTCGACCTTTCCGAGTATCCCTCCATAGTCACTCTTTTAACTGATAAATTGGCTAATAATCAAACTAATGATATACACTTAGTTAATAATGATTCATTAGAAGAGGCGGACACAGACACATTAAATGATGAATACATTAAAGAAATCTCAGAACAGGTTATTAATCAAAAAGAATCTCGAGCCCAAGCTGCCGATGAGGTGTTAACGAGCGTGAATTTAGGAACCGAAGCCGAGCCTAAGGAAACGCAGATTGGAAGCTTCTTCAGCGGAGCCGAAAGGGAAGCACTGATTGAGCTACACAGAGAATATGCGGATGTGTTAGCATGGTCTTACAAGGACATGCCGGGGCTCGACAACTCGATCGTAGAACACAGAATCCCAACAGCACCAGACGCTAAGCCAGTCAAACAGAAGCTGCGCCGCATTAAGCCAGAATGGTCTTTGCAAGTGAAAGAAGAGATTGAGAAACTACTCCGTGTGGGTTTCATCAGGGTGATCGAGTATCCAACTTGGTTATCAAATCTGGTGACTGTCAAGAAATCCAACAGTAAAGTCAGAGTATGTGTGGATTTTCGGGATCTCAACAAAGCTACGCCGAAGGATGACTTCCCCTTGCTAAATATCGACATGTTGGTGGACGCGACCGCCCATTATGAGGTCAAGTCGTTTGTTGATGGGTTCGCCGGATATAACCAGATGGAGACAACCGAGGAAGACCAAGAAGCGACCCCCTCCACAACCTCATGGAGGACCATCAGTCGGCGAGTTCGAGTCGTGTTGAGAATGCAGTCTCCTCGGAACAAAGCCGAAAAGGAAGAACTCGTCAAGTTACTGCAACACCTCAACCATTTTACAACAGTGGGGGAGTCGACACTCAGAGAAATAGAAAGGGCCCGCGACCAAGAATGGAGTTCGAGATGTGAGTTCGCATTATGCTGCCTCAAGGAGTACCTCGCGAATACCCCAATCCTGCACCCGGCACATGGGAATGAACTTCAGACCCCAACACCAACGACAGAATCGTGGCCCTCGCGCCAGGAGAAGGAAATCAGTGAAAAAATGCAAAGATTTTTGGAAAAATACCCCCTCTCAGTCCCCCGCTACACAAGAATAGGGACCCCTTTCGCAAAATTGTTCGACCAATTAAGACAAATGGGCAAGATACAACCTCTATGAGAACATTCACTCCTCTCCGAATTACCACCCCTTCAACTATTTGAACCTACCAAAAGTTGCTCTTACCACCAAGACGAAGGCCATAACACCAACGACTGTGTCGCTCTACAAAGAAAAATCCAAGGCTTGATGGACGAGAACATGCTCACCGGCGTGAGAGGATTTTGGTTCTATAGAGAAAACGAAAACTTAGAACTCCTCGGTTGCTACGAAATCGAGCCTTATGTGAGGAACAACCCAGAGATACTCTCGCACCTGACTGCAGAAACGATTCAAGACATCTCAAGAGAAATAGAGGATTTGAAGCAACGCGTCGACGCAATAACCAAAGCTCGAGGCACGCCATAAGACTAGACAGAATGGCAGATTTGGATGGCAGCCCGCTCAAGGAACCAGTCAACCTCAGCAAGCTCAGACGCTACTACGACTAGTATCCCCCCTTCTCAAAAAAAAAAAAAAAAAAAAAAGAAAAAGAAAAAGAAAAAAAGGTTTACTACGCAAAAAGAAGCCCGATAGATTGAAAACCCGCAAAGGGCGGTCTATGCAAAATAAGGGTGCGTACAAAGCTCGCTAGATCGAAAACCCGCAAGGGCGGTCTAGGAAAAAGTTAGAGCATTCCCCCTCTTTTATCTTCCCTTTCTCTAAAATCATTCTAGTCCGACTGGAATGAACTACGGTGACCTGAGCCCCTTAGTCCTATTTGTAAAAGGGGAACGTAGGAAGCCTTTCAAAAGGTGTTGTCTAAAAAACAAATAAACATCCAAATCCTGTCACAAAGCAATAAAGATAGAAGTTGTGTTTTCTGAAAGCAAAAACTTTTATTTCCATAGTCATTTCATGTTAACACTTATTTGATGAGTCTAAGCTTGACATACTTTTTGAATAAATAACCTATTCTGAAATTGAAACTAAAACAAAAGTAAACTAAAATTAAAACAATGTGTTTGCAACGACTATGGAAAGATCCTCGGAATTACTCTTTAGTGCCACTCGTGCCTTCGGTCTCTTTCTTCTTGCTTTGACCACGGCGAATCTTTTTCTTGTTAGGGTTCTCGCAAAACCTCCTCTCAAATTCACTAACCCCTTTAGCTTTGACACTAGGAGTCTCCCCATCCTTTCTCTTCCTTGAAGTCCCCGCTCCATCTCCATTAGCCATGCTCATGCTCCTCTTCCTCTCATAGGCCATCGCCTCCTTCATCCTCAATGAACAACTAGGAGCACAGGATGCCAAAATAGTGTCCCTTAGGGTCTCTAGAGTTTGCTCCGCTTTCCCAATCTCTCCATAAACCAATCCAAATACTCTCGCGATAGGTAGGTGTTGTTGGAGCGTGTGATGAGAGTCCTATGGCCAAAACCGGCCTCGCCCCACATTTGAGAAAGGAGAACCGAAGCGCTATCATCCAAATGAAGTATGCCAAAAGGAAAATGGGTCCTCTCCTCATCCCAACCCTCGGGAATGGTTTGCACTAGACCATATTGACGGAGTACTCTAGCGGGGTAGTAAAAAGTGGTCCCAGAAAGGGACAGAACTTTAATCATGTGCAGTCCTACTTGCTTCTCCCTCACAGAATTAATGTGCCAATGGGGCACCACCCACTTGATATCATCGGTCACCATCTCCGCCAAGTACCTTTCCCAACCCTTGAGAGTCATGCCCTCGAACCTCTCCTCCATACCTCTAATACGGTGCATCCATGGGGCCACCGCCGAAGAAACCGCTGGCTTGTTCACTCGGAGCCTTTCTTGCAACCACATAGTCAAAAGTCTATCACTGCCGCACGGCATCCCGCCATAAACCGCAAGATGAGGAACCCACAAATGATCTCCCCAAGGATGGCCGATACAAAGTCATGTCCCGAACGAGCCGCATTCACCATGGTCAAACATCCCCCACTAGCACATCCGACTTCGGAAGGGAAAAGAATAGAAGCAAATAAACACAAGGCAAGATGGTCCAAAGAACGGGGTGAGAGGTCCAAGGCGGGGTGTCTACAGAGCCCCTCGGCGACGTGGATTGCAAAGCAAAACGCGTCGACGAAAGTAAAAACACCCGCCGAGGACATCGACAAAGAAAAAGAAAGAAAAGAAAGCAAAGACTCGATGAAAGCAGTAATTTGAAATTGCTAGAGATAGGGGTGCGCTCCCTGCATGAGCGACTTTTGCTGGAGTGTTGTATTGGAGCTCATGGGAGCTTGTCTCGATATGGACCAAGTTGTCGACTTGGAGCTCATGGGAGCTTGTCTCGATATGGACCGAGTTGCCGACTTGGAGCTCATGGGAGCTTGTCTCGATATGGACCGAGTTGCCGATTTGGAGCTCATGGGAGCTTGTCTCGAGATGGACCGAGTTGCCGACTTGGAGCTCATGGGAGCTTGTCTCGATATGGACCGAGTTGTCGACTTGGAGCTCATGGGAGCTTGTCTCGATATGGACCGAGATGCCGACTTGGAGCTCATGGGAGCTTGTCTCGATATGGACCGAGTTGCTGACTTGGAGCTCATTGGAGCTTGTCTCGATATGGACCGAGTTGCCGACTTGGAGCTCATGGGAGCTTGTCTCGATATGGACCGAGTTGTCGACTTGGAGCTCATGGGAGCTTGTCTCGATATGGACCGAGTTGCCGACTTGGAGCCGCATCTGCTTATGTTGTTTACTTTGTGGGGTATGGGCACGGTTGACCACTTTCTGGCGGGATGAAGTGATTTGAGTAGCGGATGCTGTTGACTTCGTGGTGGTACCTGTTATGTGTGTGCTTGACAGGTATATGTGTTCTTGCAAGAAGATGCATGAAGTGTGAAATGAAGAGAGAGAAATTGTGCTCGTGGTGTTATGGGATTTTGGGACACCCTTGCAATGAGAGAGAAGTAAGAATGTAGAGAGTGATCTTGTGTGCGGTGTGATTTTGAGGAAAGCATTGGATGTATTCATACCTTCACTTACCATTGCCGCTTGAGTGGAGATGGATTCTTGATGTCCGCGGAGGATGCTTTGATGAAGAATGTCCATTCTTTAGATGTTGATGAGAGAATGCCCTTGATGTTGGGTTGGCGAGATGGTACTCTGGATAATGGGTTGGTCGTGCCAAAAGGCTGCCTACGTATCCCTTGAAGAGAATCAGACCAGCGTAGTTAAAGGATGATGGAGAACGCTGGAGGAGAGGCTAGGAGCAAAGCAAAGTAAAGCACATACTTTTGCACATAGAAGGAGAAAAAGAAAAAAAAATCTTTTTTTTTTCTTTTTTTTTTTTTTTTAAAAAAAATAAAATTAGAAAAGAAAGAATATGCACACATGTGAGGAAAAGATTTTTTATTTTTTTAGTTCGTGGGTGAACCATTTTAACCATTGTGTGCTTGTGAAGCCAACCCAAGATCAAGTCATGTTCAGTCGAAGTCCGGATTGCCTCGCTTGAATTCTGTTGTCGCCGGTGTGCCCAACGAAGTTGATGTCTAGCCCCAAGAGATTTGTCGATTATGGGGGTTTCAAAAGGCTTTTGATGCCGAGATGAGGGGTTGCTGATTGTAAAGCCCCTAGAATGCCTTTGATGCCAAATTTTGAGGGACTTGCATAGCTCCAAGATAAATCAGCTCTTGGACCATTCGAGTAAATCGCCCTTTGTTGTTGGCGTGAGCAATCCCCAAGAGAAGATTATGGATGCCAAGCTTCGAGAAATTGCTAAGCCCCAAATGTCATGGACTTTTTGTTTGTGAGCTTCAAGACGGTGGAATGTAAAGCCCCAAATTATCTTGTGATTGGCTCGGCATTGAGAGCGGATGTACCGTCGGGTAGAATTATTGATAGAGATCCCCTTCTTGCTCTTACTGGGGAGATGAATGGCCTCATTGTGGTTGATACCCAAATGGCGGAGGGCTTATGTCAAAGGATGCAGTAATGTCTTGCGGTGCCGTCGAGGTCACGGAGGATAAGGTCTTGGCGTGATAACGTCTCAAATGAGTATGCTTGCTTGAATCTTCTTGAGTTGAACTAATGACGGATCTTCGGATGCAACTAGTGCTGTGGCCCAACTTTATCTGAGCTGCACCTTGCGCTTTTGATCTTGGAGAAGGGGGTGCTGAATTGCAGAAACATTGGGATTGGCCGTGGCATTTCCCCCTATAACCCTGTTTTGATTAGAGTTTAGCATATTGAATCTTTTTCCTTTTCTCTAAGACTTCCTTCAAAATCTCGCTGTGAGTTCTAACAAAAATCATCAACATCATTCATAACATCGGAGTCTTCATTTAAAACCAAGAGGCCTTTGACTTGAAGTGTTGAGAGACCCTTTGAAGCTTGATCCCTTTCATGGAGACTACTCCCAAATTGCGTTGCTCGAGTATTGTTGCCCAAAAGACTATCGGTCGCGAAGCCCCAATATCGCCCTTTGCTTGAATTATTGTAATGCCGTAGCCCAAAAGATTGTAGATTGCGAAGCCCGTTGAGACCTTCGGTGCCGAATTGAGGAAGCTTCCAATGTTGCACATGACTTGGCTGGGGATACTGCTGGGGAGTTAATTGCTCTTTGCTGAGGGAGCCTTTAAGACTTGACCGTAGCCCCTAGAGTACCATCATTGATTGCGAGAAAGGTCCATCCTTGATTGGGGGAACGAGCACGGGCACACGTGACAAGAGGGCTTTTTGACATCCCTTTTGAGAGACCTTGAGGATAGTCTCACACATCTTTCTCGAGCATAGTCCCTAGGGCGTATTGATTGTTAAATGAAGCAAAAGAAGCCCTTGTTCTTGAGTCACATAGCCCATAGGGCGTCACCATTTGTTGAGCAAAGCAAGAGTGACTCATCCTCGTGCGAGGGACAAACATGAGAGGATATGGCAAGAGCTACTCCATTTCTCGGGAGCCTTTCGGCGTACTTTAGAAGCACATTCTTGAAGAAGCTTGAAAACTGAGACACATGTTGTTGCTGTTTGTGGCCCAAGTCAATTGACTTAGCTAGGGATTATTTGTGCAATCTCGTGCCCTTTTATGATGGTCTCTTTCTCGGATGGATCCCAAAAATGCACACTGCTGGAGAATGATGCCAATAACCCAAGACAACCTTTGATGGTGCAATATCTTGTTGAGCCTTTTGCAATCTCAAAGTTGACTCGGTGGGGAATTGACTTATTGAGGAGATCCAATGTAGAGCTCGTGTAGTTGTCTTCTTTAGAAGCCGGGGATCTCCATTTCTCTTTCCCTTCTCTCTCTCACTCTCTCATTTTTTTTTATGACGCACCCTGTTTTTTGCCTAGACCGCCCTTTAGGGTTTTCAATCTAGCGGGCATCTCTTTTGCGTCTTCATTTTGACTCGATTAATGAGGGAGTGTGCATTGACTCTAGCTGAGGAGATAAGACATGTGATTTTGCGGTGGAGACCTCTTGTCACTAAAGGTGAGTGACATTGACTTGATTAGGGAAGTGTCCCTAGTATTGACTTCATGTATTTGATCGTTTTTTGAATGACTCATGAAGGCAAGTAAGTCATTAAGAGAGAAGAGAAGGAAAGCCCCAATTAGATTGCAAGAAATTGGGAGTATGCAGAAAGAATAGAAGTCCCTAGACTCGACAAGGAACGGAAAGTGATTCCAAATCTAGGAAAGTTGTTCAATCTTGAGGTGATTAATTCATTGGAAAATGAATCGTACAAAGATGTCTTGACAAGTTCGAGATAAAGGCCGATCACCATAACGCGCTAGGGCTAAACATATCTTCTTTCTTGCATGAGACCGGACCCGCAGGTTGCCTACGTTCCTCCAGTGTAGAGGCTCAGGTCACCGTAGTTCTTGTGGATTCTCCATTCGTCGTGATGGAATTGTTGCTTCGTCGTGATTGTTGTCGATGTTGCTTCGTCCTTCATCGGTGGAATGATGTTGATCTTGTACTTCTTTGATTGATGGGGATTTTTTTTTTTTTTTTTTTTTTTTTGTGCTCTAACTTTTGCCTAGGTTGATTTGATGGTTTCAACCTAGCGAGCTCTTCTTTTTTTTTTTTTTTTTTTTTTTAATCCCCCTTTGAAAACTTTGCTTGACTTCTTCATGATTGTTGCTCCACCTTGTTTGTCTTGGCTTCGTCGTTGATGTTGGTGTCGATGTTTAGCCCCTAGGCGTTCAAGTGATGGCCTTGTTCTAAAACTTGTTTAGACATCTTTTCATCATTTTGCCAAGAATTAGATTGAACAACTTGGAAGAGTGTATAAGGACAAGAACGACTTTTATTTGATAAGAAGACTCGACACTTAACATGGGACGAGAGAAAACATTAATGCACACAAAAGAGGACTTTTGACTCTTTTTTTTTTTTTTCCCTACTACTAGGTAGAGAAAGAGAAACGGGAATTGTTGTCGTCGTCCTCTTTGTTGAAGCCCCATTTCAAAACCAAGCCACTTCTTTGATGAGTTTCTCTTCACCCACGGTAAATTCGCCGTTGTCGATCAAATCTTGGATGATGTTTCGGAGAAGGAAGCACCCTTCGGTAGTGTGGCCACTATGCTTGTGGTAGCCGCACCATTCACCATGAGCATGGCCACTATGCTTGTGGTAGCCGCACCATTCACCATGAGCATGATTTTTCAGTATCGCCTTCGGCTTGTACCCCTCCAAAGGCTTGATCTTCCCTCTTGCCACCAAAATTTCAAATGCCTCGGCTTGGTTACTCCTTGGAGAGGAGTGAAAACTCGGTTGTTGGTGGTACCTTTGTAGCTTTTGAGGGTCGGGCCACTTGAGCATGCTTTATCATTGAACTTTGCTTTGCTGTCGGTGAGCTCTTGCAAACGGGCTTTGAGTTCGGAAACCTCTTCCTTGTGAATTCTTCTTTCATAATCAAGACGGGCCTTGAGTTCGGAAACCTCTTCTTTGTGAATCCTCTTGTCGATATCGAAACGGGCTTGCCACAAATTGTCTTTACGGCGGGCATCCTCGACAATCCTATCCATTTGTTCCCCCACTGATTTCATTATGTTGAGTAACCCTTCGTTGGACACGAAATCATTTCCATCGTTGTTGTTGTTGCCGTTGGAAGCCATTAGACCTATTGGAAGAGCACGGTTGATCTTAGATTGGCCCCACAAACACCTTTTGAGTAAAATAAATTTAACCCACAAACACAAAAAAGACTCAACCATATAAAGAAAATGACTCTTTTGTGTTTTATTTACAAAGTCGGAAGGACGTGGTCCTTTTTGGGGTTTCTAGAAAAATAGTGGAATCGTCACACTAGTATATAGACCTTCTCGCGGTCCCATATACTCATCGGATTCCACCACGCTTGTGATACCTACATGTGACGGGATTAAACTAAATTAATGTAGTAAATCATACATGCGGGGACGGATTTTTATTTTCGTCCAAAATGCCCACTTTTGGGGACGGAGTTTTATTTCGTCCATTGCAACAAGTTGGCATGTATGATTTGAAGACATTAGTTTAGGGAAATCTCGATACATGAAAAACCGACTTGAGTCAGAGTGTTAGACCCTAGACTAGAATTGTGTGGCTTGTGCTCGGCTTGAATATGAGGCTCAAAGGTCACCCCCGGCATGTAGTCATGAACTACGCCACGGGCTGAGGTTTACCGCTTCGAAAGAGCCAAGGTCGGGTGGAGCTTGAAACTTTCTAGGACGGGTCTCGACGGGTTTGGGGTTGAACATTGTGCGACAGTGAGCAATTCATAGGATTTTGTGCACGTAGTGTGGGGTCCAACATGTGACAAAACATTTTTTTTTTCAAAAGAAAAGAAAAGCAAATATGTGCAAGTAAAGAGAGGAGGGAGGAGAATTAAGGTCCTAAATTATTACAACTCCCGAGTCAACCAATGACCGGTTAAAAGCAAAGAAGGGAGAGGGCAAGACTGTAATTTTCTAAACTCCAGGGGCTGTTCTGAAACTTTCTGAAACTTGGGGGATGTTCTGCAGTTTTCTGAATTCTAGTGACCAAACTGCTGTTTTGGGAGATCCAGTGACCAAACTGTAATTTTCTGGAAATTCAGTGACCAAACTGTAATTTTCGGATTCATCCCCCCCTTTTTTTTTAAAAAAAAAAAAAATAAAAATAAAAATAAAATAAAATAAAATAAAATCATAAGATTTTGGGAAGAAAAAGGAAGGGAGAAAAATATGTACAAAAGCTTTGTCCCAAAATATAAAATGTAACTCCCCTTTTTTTTTTTATTTGGAAAAGCTAAAAATATGGAACAAAGCTAGCTTTCCCAATCTCCCCATTTTTTGGTTTTTTTTTTTTTTTTTTTTTGCAAAAAGAAAGAAGAAGAAGAAAAAAAGAAAGAAAAATAACACACTCATACAAACGCACACAGCACACACAGTACACTTTTTTTTTTTAGTGTAAGAATTAAAAGGTAAAAAAGAACTCACACATGCACACACTTAAACATACTCGACACACACAGAGATGGAAAGAGCATGTTCATCCATGGAAAAATGGCAGCCTGTTGGTTGTCAACTGCCCTCCACCTTCCTTTTTTTTTTTTTTTTTGTGTGTTTTTCTTCGTTCTGGGAAAGAACGGGATGCGCGCGCTTTTGAGATATAGAGCGGGAGGCGCGCGCATTTGAGACTGTTGGACAAAGGCGCCCGATTCTGGGCATACCTGCAAACTGACGGGTTCAAGGGATTGCCTTGACCCTAAAAAATTGTACTTTTCCCCTACAAGAATTGTTAGCAAAAATAACGTGCAATTGAAGGACATAATGCAAAGCGGGCGATTCTGGTGTATTGGGTCGGAGGCGCGCGCCTTAGGCCAAGAAGGCCAAAAGCGCACGCTTCCCACCTTTTATACCAGAACGCCCAGAAAATAAATAAAAGAACACCAAAAAGTAAGAAACGCAAGTTTTAACCCTCTAAATATTCCCCAGCGGAGTCGCCACTGTAGATACCCCGGGAAACCACAGCTTGGCTAGAGCGGTGAATTATCCTAGGATGTCTAACTTGTTTTAGATTGTTTAGAGTCGCCACCTATGTTTTTAAAGGAACATAAGAAAAACCTAGAAATAGCCTAATTTATGTACAAAACCAGAGATTCGGGAGAGAAGGGTTCGGGGGTTAGGTGACGGAGTGGGGAATTACTTAAACACCCACTCCGCCCCGCTTACGTGGGTCTTGCTACTATTGGTGTTCTAATATTTACATGTCCTTCAATTAATTAAGTAGAAATGTGCTAACAATTGTGATGAGAAGAAAAGGGGAAATAAAGGGGAAATAAAATAGAATTGTTTTATTTATTTAATGATAAAGATTACATGTAACAAGTAATGTTAAAGAATTACATTAAGAGATGAAGAGAAATTAACATAGTGAATAAAGTTAAGATTAAAATGTAGGGAGATAACCTTAACTAACTTCAATATGTGAAGTAGTCATGTTGGTCATGTCCCATTAATGGGGATTGCATACATCAAGAAGAAGAAAACAAAGGAAGAAAATAGAGTTGTACCTTGAGAAAGAGGACTTGGAACCTTGACTTGAAAGTGTTGTTGTTGTAATGAAATTGTGTAGAACAATTTGTGTAGAATCTTGTTACTAAGAACTCTTGTTGGGAGAATTTGTGTATAATGTAGTTGGTGAATCAAGGTTGGAGTCCAAAAAGAAGTCCTTTTCCAAGGTAGAAGATGATGGTTTTTATAGGTAAAAAAGAGAGGAAATGATGGAGGGAAATTGGTCATCCATGTGAAATGGAATGGGCCAACCACAAATAAGATAAATGAATAAAAGAAAAATAAAAGAAATAAAAGAAATCAAATAATAAATGAAAGAAATATTAGTTTTTTGGGAAAAGGCTTAGAATTTGGGATTGGGAGTTAATGAGAAAAGGGGGGATGAATGTGGATGTAAAAAGATGGTTTTTGTGATCAAGAAAAGATGTTTGTAAATAAGAAAAGGGAGGGAAATAAGGTGCAATCCGTTACTGCCAAAGTGGGAAGCGCGCGGGTCCGGATTTTGGGGCGGGACGCGCGCGCGGCTCACTGGCAGTGCCGGAAGCGCCCGCGGGTGAAAAATGACAGAATGACAGAATGACCCTAAAAGTTAACTCTGTTATGCAGTTTAGTCCAAAACTAACGAAATCAGTTAGGAACTTAACCGAACTAACAGAAATTAATGGAAATAAGTTAAATAAAAATACTTTGTATGCAATCGGGGTGAGAGGTCCAAGGCGGGGTGTCTACAGCTAGATCTTGAAGCTGTCACAAGAAATGGGGCTCCGCCGCAAAGAGAGAGGGAACATTTTGATGATTTTGGTATGCCCATGGGGAAGGTCTTCGACGTGTTAGTCAAGAGAGGGTCTTATCAAGCCTTTAGAGAATTACCAACCCGCCTACCCAAGAACCGATTTGGACGCCTCCAAGTTCTGCAAGTATCACAAGCACATCGGGCACACAACGGATGGTTGTATTCAACTGAAGCGCGTAGTTCAAGGGTTGATCAATGACAAGAAGATTGAGAAGCCAAAGGGTCCTAATGTGGTGAATAACCCTCTTCCTAACAATGGGGGTGGGGTGAATATGGTGCAAACATGCGAGATCAGTATCCTGGAGCTCATGGATGCCTTTGACAAGATAGGGCTCACGATGGTGGATATCTTCATGGCATTAGTAACGTTAGAAATTCTCGAACCATTAGAAGGACACCTTCCCCGTCTTGGTTGCAATTTGTCAAAGTTTTGCCACTACCACAAGTGCACCGGTCACACTACCGAAGAATGCTTCGAACTCAAGAAAGCCGTGCAAGAGCTCATCCACAAAAGAGTTGTCGAAGACCCTAGAGATTATGTAGCTAGCAATGTACTCATGGTAGAACTTAGTGAGATCACTGATCCGGCCGAGCCTGTTATGGAGGACTGTGATGAGATGGGTTGTATTTCAAGGGACTAAAATAAAGAACCTTCTTGCTACTTGTTGTCTTTAGAAGAACTAGTGAGTGAAGTTGAATCTCTAGAGGGAAAAGAGTCCCAAACCCTCTCAACCTCTTTCTTGGGCCGAAATCTTGAGAGGAGGCCGAAAAGACCGAGGTCTCGCCCCTTATCATGACACGCCATTGTCTTTGGAGGAGCTACGTGCAGAAGTTTGTCTCCTTACAAGATCCGGTCAAGTGTACCAATCCGACCCAAGGGGTGCGAAGAAAATCTTTGGGAAGGAACCCAAGCAAGCCGACCTAGACAAAGAAGACCCTATCCTCACTCAACTCAAACAAACCCAAGCCCATATTTCACTATGGTCCCTACTCACTTCCTCCCTAGCCCATCGCCTCATGCTCGAGGAAAACCTCGCCGCCACCATGGTACCATCCACTACTACCCCGGAGGACGTCACCCACATGATTGTAATATCCACTATGGAAACATCATCACTTTCTCGGAGCTAGACAAGCCAATGTTCGGAAGTTGATCATAAATGAGCCTTTATACATCACTGTCGAGGTGAATGGCAAGAAGATTCCCCGTGTATTCATTGATAATGGTTCTGCTATTAATATCCTGCCCTCAAGGATGATGGATGTGGTTGGCGTTCATGGTGTTGATTTACGCCCATCCAAGCAAACCATCAAAGCTTATGACTCTACATGCCGCGCCGTGATAGGCGAAGCCACCTTGCCCATTACCATCGGGACAAAGATCCTACCAACCGACTTTCACGTCATAGACATCCCCGCAACCTTCTCACTCCTCCTTGGCAGCCCATGGTTTACATCAGTCGGGCGTGTCCAATCTTCCCTGCACAATGTGTGAAGTTTCAATCTGGTAATGAAGTGACCATCATCTACAGCGATCTCTTAACTGCCCAAGGGATGGACACCAAAGGGCGTTCCTGTCTTACAGATTCAGCATGGGGAAGAAAGCCGACTCTTTAATGGCTTCGAAATAGTCGCTCAAGCACAGATCTGCACCATCGACCTCACTAAAACAACGGATAAAGTGGCACATGTTGTCAAGATACTGCGTGATATGGGCTCTTCGTACCGGGGCTGGGGCTAGGTAAGTGCTTGCAAGGTCCCACAAGTCAGGTTAAAGAGATCGATCACCGGGGATTGTTCGGTCTTGGATACACCCTTACTCCCGAAGACAAGATGGAGCAACAAAGGATAGAATTGCTTAAAAAGATGAAGCTTCCATACAAAAAGCCCGAAATGCGGCCATACCGCCTGTCCCTGAACAGCTACTTTGTTAGGGAAGGCGAGGAGTTTTTCGTTTTTGAGTTCACAGAGCCATGGATTGACCACACCGGGAAGTTGCAAGAAAGGGTTCGAGATTTTCAGAGATGTGGAATTCGATCGGTCCAACATGAAGCTGACCTACATGGAATATGACAGAGCCACATGCAGAGTTAGAACCATCAGGCATGAGTACTCCACCAAGGTTGCAGATGACTTGGCAGATCAGCTTGAAGCCGCAACCCTTGACAAGCCAGCAATAAAAGCCGCAGAAACTCCGAGTTTGACTGAGACGTGGGACGGCCAATATCTGCTTCAACATCTGGGTAATCTGGGCTGCACGAAGATATGGTTGCCGTCATTGGAGACGATTCTGAAGATGACATAGATCCAAGGACATTGGTGTGTACCCATGGAAGACAAGCTCAGAATTGGTGCATCATTGGGGGACCTATAGCTACTCCGGAATTTATGGTGGGGACACTGGGGCTTACTCCTTCTTCCTGTCGCCGCTCCTGCAGCATCACCTGTCACTCACCCAAAATCCCCGTCCCCAGAGTCTAGTGTTTTACTTTTGAATTTGAGTTTTCCTCTAAGTCTGACGACCTTACGTCCGAAGACTATGATCTTGTTGCAAACGCTATATTCCCATTTGCCATGAATGAAACCCTCGACCTTTCCGAGTATCCCTCCATAGTCACTCTTTTAATGATAAATTGGCTAATAATCAAACTAATGATATACACTTAGTTAATAATGATTCATTAGAAGAGGTGGACACAGACACATTAAATGATGAATACATTAAAGAAATCTCACGAACAGGTTATTAATCAAAAAGAATCTCGAGCCCAAGCTGCCGATGAGGTGTTAACGAGCGTGAATTTGGGAACCGAAGCCGAGCCTAAGGAAACGCAGATTGGAAGGCTTCTTCAGCGGAGCCGAAAGGGAAGCACTGATTGAGCTACTCAGAGAATATGCGGATGTGTTCGCATGGTCTTACAAGGACATGCCGGGCTCGACAACTCGATCGTAGAACACAGAATCCCGACAGCACCAGACGCTAAGCCAGTCAAACAGAAGCTGCGCCGCATTAAGCCAGAATGGTCTTTGCAAGTGAAAGAAGAGATTGAGGAAACTACTCCGTGTGGGTTCATCAGGGTGATCGAGTATCCAACTTGGTTATCAAATCTGGTGACTGTCAAGAAATCCAACAGTAAAGTCAGAGTATGTGTGGATTTTCGGGATCTCAACAAAGCTACGCCGAAGGATGACTTCCCCTTGCTAAATATCGACATGTTGGTGGACGCGACCACCCATTATGAGGTCAAGTCGTTTATTGATGGGTTCGCCGGATATAACCAGATGGAGACAACCGAGGAAGACCAAGAAGCGACCCCCTCCACAACCTCATGGAGGACCATCAGTCGGCGAGTTCGAGCCGTGTTGAGAATGCAGTCTCCTCGGAACATAGCCGAAAAGGAAGAACTCGTCAAGTTACTGCAACACCTCAACCATTTTACAACAGTGGGGGAGTCGACACTCAGAGAAATAGAAAGGGCCCGTGACCAAGAATGGAGTTCGAGATGTGAGTTCGCATTATGCTGCCTCAAGGAGTACCTCGCGAATACCCCAATCCTGCACCCGGCACATGGGAATGAACTTCAGACCCCAACACCAACGACAGAATCGTGGCCCTCGCGCCAGAGGAGAAGGAAATCAGTGAAAAAATGCAAAGATTTTTGGAAAAAATAGGGACCCCTTTCGCAAAATTGTTCGACCAACTAAGACAAATGGGCAAGATGCAACCTCTAGGAGAACATTCACTCCTCTCCGAATTACCACCCCTTCAACTATTTGAACCTACCAAAAGTTGCTCTTACCACCAAGACGAAGGCCATGACACCAACGACTGTGTCGCTCTACAAAGGAAAATCCAAGGCTTGATGGACGAGAACATGCTCACCGGCGTGAGAGGATTTTGGTTCTATAGGAGAAAACGAAAACTTAGAACTCCTCGGTTGCTACGAAATCGAGCCTTATGTGAGGAACGGCCCAGAGGTACTCTCGCACCTGACTGCAGAAACGATTCAAGACATCTCAAGAGAAATAGAGGATTTGAAGCAACGCGTCGACGCAATGACCAAAGCTCGAGGCGCGCCACAAGACTAGACAGAATGGCAGATTTGGATGGCAGCCCGCTCAAGGAACCAGTCAACCTCAGCAAGCTCAGACGCTACTACGACTAGTATCCCCCTTCTCAAAAAAAAAAAAAAAAAAAAAGGTTTACTACGCAAAAAGAAGCCCGATAGACTGAAAACCCGCAAAGGGCGGTCTATGCAAAATAAGGGTGCGTACAAAGCTCGCTAGATCGAAAACCCGCAAGGGCGGTCTAGGCAAAAGTTAGAGCATTCCCCCTTCTATCTTCCCTTTCTCTAAAAATCATTCTAGTCCAACTGGAACGAACTACGGTGACCTGAGCCCCTTAGTCCTATTTGTAAAAGGGGAACGTAGGCAGCCTTTCAAAAGGTGCGGTCTAAAAAACAAATAAACATCCAAATCCTGTCACAAAGCAATAAAGATAGAAGTTGTGTTTTCCGAAAGCAAAAACTTTTATTTCCATAGTCATTGCATGTTAACACTTATTTGATGAGTCTAAGCTTGACATACTTTTTGAATAAATAACCTATTCTGAAATTGAAACTAAAACAAAAGTAAACTAAATTAAAACAATGTGTTTGCAACGACTATGGAAGGATCCTCGGAATTACTCTTTAGTGCCACTCGTGCCTTCGGTCTCTTTCTTCTTGCTTTGACCACGGCGAATCTTTTTCTTGTTAGGGTTCTCGCAAAACCTCCTCTCAAATTCACTAACCCTTTAGCTTTGACACTAGGAGTCTCCCCATCCTTTCTCTTCCTTGAAGTCCCCGCTCCATCTCCATTAGCCATGCTCTGCTCCTCTTCCTCTCATAGGCCATCGCCTCCTTCATCCTCAATGAACAACTAGGAGCACAGGATGCCAAAATAGTGCCCCTTAGGGTCTCTAGAGTCTGCTCCGCTTGCCCAAGTCTCTCCATAAACCAATCCAAATACTCTCGTGATAGGTAGGTGTTGTTGGAGCGTGTGATGAGAGTCCTATGGCCAAAACTGGCCTCGCCCCACATTTGAGAAAGGAGAACCGAAGCGCTATCATCCAAATGAAGTATGCCAAAAGGAAAAGGGTCCTCTCCTCATCCCAACCCTCGGGATGGTTTGCACTAGACCATATTGACGGAGTACTCTAGCGGGGTAGTAAAAAGTGGTCCCAGAAATGACGGAACTTTAATCATGTGCAGTCCTACTTGCTTCTCCCTCACAGAATTAATGTGCCAATGGGGCACCACCCACTTGATGTCATCGGTCACCATCTCCGCCAAGTACCTTTCCCAACCCTTGAGAGTCATGCCCTCGAACCTCTCCTCCATACCTCTAATACGGTGCATCCATGGGGCCACCGCCGAAGAAACCGCTGGCTTGTTCACTCGGAGCCTTTCTTGCAACCACATAGTCAAAAGTCTATCACTGCCGCACGGCATCCCGCCATAAACCGCAAGATGAGGAACCCACAAATGATCTCCCCAAGGATGGCCGGTACAATGTCATGTCCCGAACGAGCCGCATTCACCATGGTCAAACATCCCCACTAGCACATCCGACTTCGGAAGGGAAAAGAATAGAAGCAAATAAACACAAGGCAAGATGGTCCAAAGAACGGTCTGAGGTCACATCCGCGTGCATGAAGTTCCTTGGCATCCAAGAAAGGTCGACGTAGCCACCTCTAGCATACTTAACAATGTCATCTGCGGGCACACCAAAGGTTATCAACTTGTCATGCAAAGAAATAAAATCAAAGGCAATGCAAGTGTACCCTTCCCTTCACAACCGCAAAGCGCCTTGATGTCTTCATAAGTGGGTACCATCTCATTAAAAGAAAAGTTGAAAACATGAAGAGTGTTGTTCCAAAACTTCCCACAAGCTTGCAAGAGGTTAGTGTTGGAGTTCATGTGCAAGAATGACCAAAGACACTTGATCCCATAGCGCTTCTCAAACTTCCTACGACAAGGACCGGATATCTTGGCAACCCACTTCTCCAAAGATGTTATGAAAGCTCCTTTTTCAAGTCTAGAAAGCCTTGCATTGTGATCCATGGCAAAAAAGAGCAAGTTGATGATTGGAACTCAAAATTGACCAAAAGAGCTGCTGGTACGAAGTTGAATAGGACACAAACTCCCATTAAATACTACACAACCTCCGATTCTTGCCAGGAAAAGGAAAACCGGAGGCGGCGCAGGACTTGGCCCACGGCCACATATGCTCTTGGCCACGCGGCCGATGTTGTCCTTGGCCAGGCGGCCAACTTCGTCCTAGGCCACGCGGCCACTATTGCCCCATGCAGACAATTCGAAGATTGATGCTCCCACTCCGCAATGGATCCATGCAAGCAACGTACCCCTCCCCATGGCTCATGCATTGTATAAAATTAGGCACATTGTAAAGTAATTAGTTTGTACAAATAGGTTATCACAAATCATTTTCATTTTAGTACATAAATACATTTGCATACATATTAAATATTTGTCCAGTACATATTGCTTCTACTAACTAACAGTGTAGGAAATAAAGATGGAAAGATGGGCCCGGCCTAATCAGAATCCTCCTCCGTGGTGTCTCCACGCCGCGCTAAAGCTCGAGAGCTACCGGCACCCGAACTCCGTCCCCGGACCGCTCGACCACCAGTGTGAGAAGAGCCCGCACCATTCGGAGACCGTTCCCGACGCTGGGGTGACGCAACGTCGTCCCTCTGACAAGTACATGAATGGTACGCCTCCCTCAGTAAGCGCATCAACACGTTCTCCCGCCGGCTGAACGGATATATGCCTCCCGAGTCACCTGAAAGGGAAACCAAGGCAATGATTATAATGCAGAAAGAAATAAGTGTGTGCAAACATGACTAATATAAAGCACAAAGCCGTACCCCAGCGTCGGGCGGAGGAATGAATGTCTCCTCAACAAGATCTGCATCAGTCGGCTCCAAGCTAAGCTCCACCTCCCGGCCGCCCCTCATCACTCTCACGCTACTCGAGCGAAGGGGCATGTCAACCAAAGGCCGACTCCGACCAACATACCGGGCCGAGCTCGATCCCTCTCCCGATAGCATCCTAGCCCGAACCTGTGGGCTGATCAACCGTGTCCGCACGTAGCCGGCATAGTCGTCACTCCCTCTGTAATGCTCTGCCGGAGTGGGAGCCAAGAAAGTCGCCAACCTCGCGGAGGATGGAGCATATCCCGAGGAGGGTCATAAGGAGCCCACGGTAACGCACCAGCCCTGTGCTGACGAACCACCCTCTCTCCGAGATACATGGCCTCCCCGGTGAGACCCACAAGCAAAACCCTAGAAGCGGTCAACTCCACTACATAGGGACCCACCGAAGCCTCATTGGCCGGACTCCATGGGTAAAATCTAACCCCGACAGGCTCAGACATCGCGAACACCCTCCTCAGATCAGCAGCATCCACCGTCTTCCTATCCCGGTTTCTGCGGGGAGGAGCCCTGTTGCCCTTGCACCAGTACGACATGATGGGAACAACCTTGTTGGCACTCATCACCAACTGAAAAGGGGCGACGCCGAAGATCTCGTACACCCAAGCCTGTGCATACAATGAAAGAGACATTTCAGACCAAAGGATAGAGCAGAAATCTCAACAATGTGAAAAAAAAGGGTAGTCAAGAGCATACCTCAAAGGCGAACTGAAACCCGTCAAAGGCCGACGAGCTAGCCCTCGAGCAATGGTCCAATGCCCGGTAAATCTCAGCCAAACCGGCTCCACCCCAAGAAATCCCACCGACTAGGTCCAAGTCCACAAAAGCCCCTAGCAGTGAGTACCGGCAGACAGTAGCCCCACTGGGAAACAAGATCTCTGAAAAGCTGTACCATAAGAACAGCCGGACCAAGCAATCCAAATCATACTCCCCCTACCAAAGGCCTCAATAGCCACCTCCACCAAACGGTTCACTTCCCGGCCTCCACTCCATAACCCTTGACACCTCCTCCCAGATCAGTGTCAACTCCCAACAGAGCCTGCCTATAGTCCCGCCGCTCGCCAAGCTCTCATCAAAAGGCAAAGTAGCAGTAAAGGTAGCAGTAAACCTCAACCCGTGATAGCCGCGAAATCTGTCGCGTGATGGTAATCTCTCCCAACTAAAGTGGAAGGTATGGGTGGTATCCCACCAGAACTCCCGGCACACCTCTATCACCGCTGCCCCTTCAGGGTGCCCCCAACCATGCGGACACTGTCAAAGAATGGCCCAAACCCATAGCCTCGATCCGAGCACGCAAACGCCCGGTCCCTCCAGCAGGAACGCCCACAGTTTGCCCACAGTCACTGTGGACCCACGAGCCTTGATCCTCTGCAGGTAAACACAGCACAGGTATGTTACCATTCTAGCAATTTACAATTCTAGCAATTTAGATTCTAGCATTCATTATTCTGGCATCTCATACTATTTGTATAAAACATGCAAATGTGCGAGAAAGAGAGGAGTGAAAAATTCGAAATTTACCTCTCGTGTCTCCGGAAGCCCATCGACCAATGACGCTCAGAGTCGATGTAAAAATCGTAATCTTGGTCAAACGTGTTAGACCGCAGAAGATTATCGCGATAATTCCGAGTCGCCGCTCGTGGTCTCAAACCGCCCGTGGAATCAAGGGCGCCGCTTCAAAACCCGCTCCCGGGTCAACCCCTACATTTCCCTCGCCCTGAGCATCACCGTGCCCCTCTCCTTGTTGCTCTTGTTGTGGAAGCATATACCCACCTTGCCCGGAAAATCCCTGAATAACGCCTCATTGATCCAATCTGCCATAGCTTCAAGAAATATGTGAAATGAAGTCTTCAAAATTATCAAAATCTGAGCTTTCTCTCTCTAAAAACTCAATTTTCTCCTCTAACTCGTCAACAATGGAGGAAGAAAGAAGAAGAAAGAAGAAAGAAGGAGAAGAGGGAGGGTTTTCTGGTGATGTGACCAAGGAGTCAGCCCGACGGCGACCGTGGCCACGCGGCCACTTATGCACTTCTATATCCCAGCCGTCAGATCAGCGATCCGCGTGAAGGAGATCTGACCACTCAGCGGTCTTGGCCACGCGGCCACTATTGCAATTCAGTGTTTGGCCATGCGGCCAACTTGTCCCTTTCAAGATAAAATTCCATTTTGCCCTGATCTTTCCCCTTAATTCATTTTAAATGCCCTTAGCACTATTTTGACTGATATTCGTTACCTTTGGTACGGAAAGCCCCTTAAAATTTCCATTCTTCA
>JAOWBW010002994.1:0-44898 GCA_026119855.1 Campanula takesimana
ATTCAATCCTGCTTCAAATTTCCTTGCTTCTGTTCTTCAGTATCGAAGAACCTTGGTGCAAACTCTAGCAGATCGGTGAACTTCTCACCATACTCAGCCACTGTCAGGTTCCCTTGCACTAGAGTCAGGAATTCTGCTACCTTAGCGTTCCTTCTGCTCGCAGGATAATATTTCTCGTTAAAGATAGCCTTAAAGATGGTCCATGTAAGTGCAGCGTCACCACGAGCCACAGCAGCTCGCTTTTCTGCCTCCCACCACGACTGAGCCTTCCCTTTAAGCATGAATGTCGCAAATACCACTTTTTGCTCCTCAGTGCAGTTCATTGTCTCGAATATGCGTTCTGTACTCTTAATCCAATCCTCGGGCTTCTCCTTAGCTGTGTCGAGAACGAATCTAGATTCCTCCTTTGGAATAACTCAAGCGGGTCACGAAACGGAGCTTGTGGTGGTGGTTGAGCAAGTCCAGCCACAGTCTGACCATATTCCAGCCACAGTCTGTGATAGCGCCTGTAAGAGATTCACTAGTGCCAGGGTCCAACTGCCCGCCTGCATTACCGTTGTTGTTGTCACTGCCCTCGCCGTTTCTGTTGTTTTCCACTTCTGGTATTCATCTGCAAATTTTTCCTTTTCACTTTAGAACAAGTCCGTGCCCTAGGAATGTTCGTCATTACAAGTTATGTGTGGTGTTCGTGTTACAATTAACATTACTATTCTTTTAATAACGATCACTTGTTAGTTTCATCTTGTCGTAGGTCCTTTGTACTTAGACCATTATTTCGTTCTGGGTTATGTCTACTTAACCTTTATTCTCCGGTTCCAGAGTTATTATACTTCATAATTAACACTGTTTTACTTTGTTGTTTATTACCACTTCATTTCACTAGTCTTATTACTTAACTAGCTTTAACTTACTCCAATGGTCGCTCGTACCATGGTTACGGAGATTATTTCAAATCAATCCGACGTATTTCCCTTGTCTTTCTTGACAAGTTGACTTTTAGTCTAAACAATAATAGTCAATCCATAATTCTGGTATTTAAATTAAATAACTAACTTTATTCAACTAAGGTGTGAGATTAAACATCTCAAAATACACCAAATTCAACTTAACATAAGCAAAAAGTCTAATTGCATTACCCACTAAGCATAAAAAAAAAATTATTCCAACAACTATTATGTAACTAATTTCATCAAAACTCCACATTGTGCGTGCTCTGCTTCGAGTTGGTCATACTTCTCTTGTAACTCTATTTTCTCTGCCCAGATCTGATAGCTTGAAACCTAAGCTTTCCTCATACACTTCTTGCTCAGCTATCTTCTTCTTTCAGTTCATTACTATGCTCTATCTCATCTAGCATTGTACACTGATCCGGTTCCACTCGCGATTAGCCCTAATCACATGGCTTTCTAAGCTTCTGACTTTCTCCATTTGTACTGCCAATTTTCCCTCTACATACATTATGTCCTCATCACGTCCCTTGATGACATTCTGCAGGCTTCCGACTCCTAGAGTCTCCTTCTTAAGCCTCATTTTAGTCTTGCGTAGCTCCTTAGTTAACTGCTTAATGATGTTCTCCTTGGCTTCTATGTCTTCCTTTAGGGTAGCACTGTACCTTACAGATTTCATTGGTCTCCTCGGCATGATCTACACATATCAATAATAAATTAATTAGTACATAATCCCAAGATTTCATTATATCATATTTGTAGAATATAGATAGACATGAAATGAAGAGGTTTCTACTTCCCCAAGTGTATCATACTTTACGTACACCCCTATGTTATTCCTAGAGATAGATTTTTCACTTGAACTTCCTCAAGTAAGACCTTATTTAAGTCAAGTACTAAGTTCTCCATTAGTCTTAACTTTCAATTTCTCCCATAAGACCTAAAGCCATTGCTCTGATACCAACTGTAACACCCCGAATTTTCTTACTGTATCTGAGATTTAATGGCATTAAATTACAATAATTAATACCTCAATTTAGGGTCACAACTGACCCTTTATTACATCATCAATTCAAAATAAATGCGAAGCGTAACTTAAAAACTTGTCTTGGAAGGTAAACAAACCTAGCCATCAATGTACTTTAACTTACACCAATTAAATAAGATTCTTAAAATAACTAAATAAGAATTCTTCAATCTGCCGTTCTTCCTACGGCTGCTTTTCCTTCTCTTGCCCTTCTACTTAAATCCTGAAATAAAATTATAGAGAAGGGATGAGCGAACGAATGCTCAGTAAGTTCATTCGTGGCCTCTCCGGTTACTAAGGAGAGACGAACAGAACAATACTATGAATAACTTTTACAAGGATAGGTTCATTTACTTTTGATCAAGACTGCATAACAATACAGCCGTATTACTTTTAAGATTTTACTTCAAAGGGTTATGGCACTACAATCAAAGGGATTCATTCAAGTTCCGTCAATTCCAAGGTAACGTACATTATAACCTCAATGCCAAAGGTACAATTTGTACACCTAGCTTTTTCCAAGCCATTAGTGTAGGTCGTAACATATATGGTATCCACACATATATGGTCGGGGTCTAGAATTATCCTTGTAATCAGACAATCCTGAGAGAGGGCATGTGATCACTCATGCAATCCCTAGTTTAAGGACGAGTCTTTTCTAACTGGACTGTCCCGTCAATGTCTTTCTAACTGGACATTGACCACTCTAACAAGTAAGTGATTAACTTACAAGTTAGAATGAGAACATACTAAGGTACAAGTATGTAATAACAAGTTTCAATCTTCGATACTTAGTATAGATCAATGAGGACATCACTAAGTAAGGATTCTTCCAAAAGAACGTTCAATAACGTGGAGTTTATTCAAATACTATCATGCCATACTGATAGTCTAACTTGTAGAAAGAATATAGAATTCAAATAAACAGGAGTTCAAATAACAGTAAGGAACGTAATACCTTACCTGAATTGCTTTTCCTTGCAATCTCCTCTCTGTGCAAAATCTACAAGGCACCGAATAATTATTTAGTACTCTCTATAATGTTAACTACTTCTACTTAGTTAACTGAGAGATGCGTTTTTACTTCTTTACTTCGTTACTCTTTTCCTTACGTTTAGGTTTCTGACTTGGATTTGCGAGTCACTCTTTAACTTTAATATAATTGTAATAAAGTCCTCTAACTTTGGTTTAATTACAATTTGGTCCCTCAACTTTGGATTAATTGCAAATTGGTCCTTTAACTTTAGGTTAATTGCAAATTGGTCCTTCAACTTTGGATTAATTGCAATTGGTCCTTTAACTTTGATTTTGTTCATAAAGGTCCCCCAGTTTCTTTTAAACACTTAGACCCCTCTAACTTCAAAGGTTTCCTTTTTTATTTCTTCTAACTTTAACCTTTTTCAGTTTAATCCTTTTTCGTTAGGAAACTAACTGAATTCTTGAATCTTCCTTCTTCTCGTTAACTTTCTAACTTTCAAGGTCTTCCAAGTACTTATTCTATTTCTCAAGTTAGTTTTCTAACTTTTCAACAACTTTCTTGAAGATTTTTGTTTTCTTTCCTTATGAATCTAACGAAAATATTAACTTCTCCGTCCCAATTCTTAACATTTTTAATCAAGAATTAACACCCAATCTCATGACCATTGCCGAATGCTATATCTTCAAAATTCGTTGATTGGGTTTATCTTTCTAGTTCTTAAACTTCTAAATTCCCAATCATCAATTTTTTTATACCCCAACTCAATAACAAAAATCATCAAAATCAACAAATGAGTCCCTCATGTTTTATGGCCATTCGGCCGAACCCCATTATGGGGAGAACCCCTATTTTCTTCTTTTGTTAAACTATTCAACCTCAAATGATTTATTTGTTCAATCCCCAAGTATTGCATAGCATTAATCCATTCAAATCATGGTTATATTAATGAAGCTAAAAATAAACTAACATGAAGATCAACATCTTACCATAGCATTTAGATCAAATAAATCAACCTTTTAAGATTTTGTCATTAAGCATAGCATGCAAAACCCTAATATTATATTCTTAAATCATGCATAGTTTAAGTTTAATAAACCGAATTCATGAAATAAATTTTAAAAGATGGGGTTTGACCTTACCTTGAGAATGATCGGTGTTAGGATTCATTGTTAGTTCACCCACCTTAATTTGATTGATCCATGCCACGTGTCTTTTTATGGACTTTAGGACCGCATGTAATGAAGTTCTACTTCAATTTTTAGATAAGTCCATTTCTAGTTCTTTTAGTTGTCTAGGCTGAGTATAGTTCGGTTGTATCATTAGCGGTTTAGTGCTTCAAGCCGTCATCTTGAGACCGCCAGCATGGAGCCTTCAGTTTTCATCAAACTGCAGTTTGCATGTTTGATGAAACCGCCCATCAAGATCATTCTTCAAAAAACCGCCCTATGCTTGGTGAAACCGCAGAGCAGTTATTAAAGGATTAAAGAGATGTCATTTATTCCTTAGACAAACATTCCCTTTTGACCGTAAAAGGATGTTGTTATGTCATGTCAAAATAACTCTAAGTTAACTTGGAGTTTCTGCAAGGAATGTTGGTTTGTCTATCATTTGAATTGTTTACCGTTAGTCCTTTCTGCAACAAAGGACAATTGTCAGGTAGTGGTGCAACAACTACCTAGGACTACAAGACAAAACAAGGACGAAAATGACAGCTCAACCAATGGGATTTCGACAGCACTGTACCCTTCAGATTTGATTCAAATCTTTACCCAACGGTCACAAGGGTGCTCTGCCTATAAATAGCCATCATTATTCAACAATGAAAGTTGCTGAGCTTCAAGAGATTCATTCCCAAGTATTCAAGTTTGCTTTGAAGATTTAAACCCAGATATTCATATCTTCAAACCATCTCCATTGCAAACCCAGTTCTTCATCAAAGCTTCAAGCCTAACAACCATTCATACTTAGCCTTTACACCGAAAGAATTCCATTTGCTCAACCATCATTTAGATACTTAGAGCATTTGATTTCTTTTCACACACACACCCGATTTATATGATCACATAGATTATATACTTCGAAAACACCGGTTGTTATTATAGCTTAGGTTAGACTTATTGTTTAGAGTTTAGATTCATCTTGTAAACCTCCTCTAAATTAATACAAGTCTTATAGCTATTAGAAAATCCTAGACTAACCATCTAGGTAGAGGACGTAGTTCATTTAAGAACGAACCTCTTCAATTTGTGTGTTTGATCTTTATTTTCTGTCTTGATATTTATCTTTCTTGTTTGTGGTCTTGAACTTGTTTCCTTATACGAAATGACTTGAAAGATGAATTGTGTTTTCCTTTAAACTTTAAGTTTAACTATTCTGTTGCATCATAGTGTTCTCTAACTCGAGTCAAACCTCCCAACTCTTTAACTAACATATTTGGCCAAACCGCAAACTCCGCTGTGCATTTTATCAGTTCGGTTCTTGTGCTTTGAACCGCAGTTGGTCAAACTGATAAGTACTCGGTTGATTTTAAGGGTATTTTCGAAAAAGTTTCAGACCGCTATTCACCCCTCTAGCGGTTCTATACCCTTGTTGCCCTCTGGGACCAACAAGTGGTATCAGAGCAATCCACCAAATTTGTTTTTACAAGCTTAACCGCTTGGGTGCTGATCCAATGGCAAACACAAACACCCATATGATGCAAACATCCAATTCGAATCACTTACCGATTCTGGATGAAGATAGTTTTATCTTTTGGAAAGATAGGATGATGAAACACATGATTTCATGTGATCGTAGACTGTGGACCGCGGTTACTGATGGAACATATGTTCCTATGAAAGCTAATCCTCGTGCAGGAACCGCAGGAGAAGAAGCTGAAGTTAAGAAATTAGAAAGTGAATGGACTGATGCAGACCGCATCAATGTGGATTTTGATGGAAGAGCTATGTCCATGCTAGTTTCAGCTATTGACTGAGGACTCATTCTAAGGTGCTTCACTGCAAAACCGCAAAGGCTACCTGGGATGCTATAGTTGACTTTCTGGAAGGAGATTCAGATACCAAGAAGAACCGCCTCTATCAACAGAGAAGACTCTTTGACTATTTTGTTAAAGATCCTAAGGAATCTCTTAGACAATGCTATGAGAGGTTTATTGATATTGTTAATGTTTGTTTTTCTCTTGGACATGTCTATTCTAATACAGATTTGAACATGAGATTCATGCAAGCACTTGGTAGCAAATGGCTGATCAAAACTACTAACATTGAAGACAACAAGGACTTGGAAGCTCTTGATCTTCGACACTTGTATGCCATGCTGAAGGTTTTTGAATTTAAGCTTGAAGAGGTCCATGAAACCGAAAGCAGATTTAAGACCTTCTCTCTAGCTGCATTCAACAATACCTCATCTCCTGTCTACAATCCAGACCATCATCAAACCGCTCCTCACCTCCACTTGCAAACCGCTCCTCCTGACAAAAATGTTCCTAGATATAATCCTCAAACCGCACCTTCTGAATATTACCAACAGTCTCACCAATCCTATCCTCAATCACATCAACCATATCCTCAATCTTATCAGCAGTCTCATCAATCCTACACTCCTCCTCAAAGTTCTTATGCTCAGAGTGTAGGATCACAATCCTCAAGTTCTACTCAAGTTGATTTTGATGAAATGGATGATGAAGAATTTGCTTTGTATGTGAAGAAATACACCAAGTTCAGGAAAAACAATAGATCTCAATTTCCATCCAAAGGCCCAGCAAAGTTTGTCCCTCCAACCAGATTCAACAAAACTGCAGATCCCAAGACTAGGGATGACTTGGTTGTTATAACTGCAGACAACCAGGTCACTTTGCTTCAAGTTGTCCCAAACCGAGGTATGAAGCCGCGCCAGCAAAGAAACCATTCAACAAGAAATTCGTGAAAAGAAGAGGAATGGTAGCTGACCAAGGAGATCAACCGCTGACATGGATGGGTTCAGACTCAGATGAAAGTGATGATGAAGAAACTGCTAATCTCTGTCTCATGGGATTTGAAGAAAGAATTGAAATTGACGAAAGCCTTCCACTGCCAAAACAACAAATGAAGTCAGTTTCACCTAAGACTCCTGAGGCTAGATCAAGCAGAGCTCCTACAACACCAAACTACACTCCCGAGGTTCAAGCAGACCAAAGTCATGATGATCAGGTACTAGAACGTGCAAATATATATGTCAACAACACACTGTACTTAAAAAGGCATATAAACTAATGGCTGCGGAACTTGAAGAATCCCAACGTGTATGTAAATCTCACAAGGAGGAAATTGAAAATCTCAAGCTCCAAATTGCTGGGATATCTACTATTGTGGATGAAAACCGCTATCTGAAGGACAGAACCGAGGTACTTCTCACCCAAATCCATGATCTTACCGTACAAAGGGATGACCTCCAAAAAGTGACCGATGTATGGACTAAGTCTGGTGTCACCGTGGAACAAATCCTAAATTCACAAATTCCTACTTCGGATAAAAGTGGATTGGGGTTTAAAACCGATGATGGGTGTAAGTGTCCTTGTCTCTGTGCCGAAGGTGGTGTGAAACCTACTGAACAAACCAAAGAAATTCCTAAGGTTAATCATGCTGGTAAAAAGGGCTCAAAACAAGAAATTAAAAGGCAAAATTATTTCTTTGAGTACCCTAAAAACCAGACTGGGAGAGATTCAAAGTGGAAAGAGAAATCCATAGCGGCTGAGGCAACCAAGGAAGTATTGAGTGATGAAAACCGCTCCTAGTCGGTTTAAGGAAATTCCTATCATTTCCCTAAAGCCGCACCTAAGAGGAAGGTTGAGCTCAAGAAGGTAATCTTTGTTAAAGCCAAAACCGCTGACCCAGTAAAACATGAGAAACCGAAGGTCAGTAAAGGGTTTGTAAAACCGCAACCAAAACCTGGATTTATTCATTGTGCTATTTGTGCTGATTTTGGTCATAGTGCTGGTCATTGTCTTTTAAGATTCACACCCAATGCCAAGGGACGTAAAAATCCTAAGGTCAAACAAGTGTGGGTCCCAAAAAGCTGCTAACCCTAGGACCCAAGGAATAAGGGGGACCAAAACCTTTCATGTTTATTTTTCAGATTTCATGTTTTATGGCTGGAACCGCTAAGAAGAAGAAGGATCTCTGGTATTTGGATAGTGGATGCTCACGACACATGACTGGAGATTCCGAACTACTCTGCAGTTTCATCCAAATGAAAGGTCCCCCAGTAGTTTTGGTAACAACAAAAAAGGAGAAACAGTAGGATATGGAGCAATCAAACGAGGAAAGGTGACTATTGAAAATGTGTCACTAGTAGAAGGACTCAAGCACAACCTTCTCTCCATATCTCAGTTTTGTGACAAAGGAATGAACTGCAACTTTACTTCAACTAACTGTTATATCAAAGATGCTTCCTCTGAAGTCACTCTACTGACTGGCAACAGAACAGGTGATGTTTATATGATAGATTTAAGCAATATTGTTTCTATTGCTGACCTCTGTTTTGTAGCCAAAAATATAAGTGAAAGCAGCTGGTTATGGCATAAGCGGCTCAGCCACTTGAACTTCAAGTATCTAGCAAAACTGCACAGGGATGGTCTAGTAAAAGGACTACCCAAAGTGGCTGACCATCATGATGAAAAGTGTAAAGCATGCCAGCTTGGAAAGCAGCCCAAACAGTCATTTCCTAGTAAAACCGCTCCTTCAACGAACCGCTGTTTGCAACTGCTGCACATGGATTTATTTGGACCTGTCCCAACCGCCAGTATTGGAGGAAACCGCTATACACTTGTGGTGGTTGATGATTATTCAAGATATACATGGGTGGAAATGATGGCCTCTAAAGATGATACTTATGGCATCGTAACCGCTCTCTTTAGACAGCTCCAAACTCAGAAATTGGATGACATTGTTGCCGTGTGTTCAGATAATGGAACCGAATTTACAAACAATGGTGTTGCCCAATATTGTGATGATCATGGAATTGATCATAACTTCTCTGTCGCTGGGGTTCCACAACAGAATGGAGTTGTAGAAAGAAAGAACAGGACTTTGATTGAAGCCGGGAAGACAATGATTGCAGAAGCAAAGCTTCCCAAATACTTCTGGGCCGAAGCCGTCAATACCGCATGTTTCACCCAGAACCGCTCCCTAATCATCAAAGTTCACAACAAGACTCCTTATGAATTGTGGCGAGGCAGATCACCCAACATTGCCTTCTTCAAATATTTGGATGCAAGTGCTACATCTTGTACAATGGCAAAGAGCATCGAGGTAAATTTGATGCTAAGGCCGATGAAGGTATTTTTGTTGGTTATTCAAAACACTCCAAAGCTTTTCGTTGTTTCAATAAGACATCTTTAAAAATTGTAGAATCAGTCCATGTTACATTTGATGAACATAATCTTCTTGAGCCACATATGGCTCCAAATGTTGCTGATGATTTTAGTGGTTTTGAGACAGGTACATCTTACCCTAATCATGCAACCGCAAATGACCAACCTACTCAAACCGCTCCATCAGGTTCTTCAGCCGCTCCAAATCAAACCGAAGGTTTTGCTGTAGAACCGCATTCTTCTGATCCCATTCAAACCGTTGATCCAGTTCCAAACATCACCTTCAATGAAGATTTCAATGAATATCAAGAAGAGCCTCCTCTGGAAAATCTTCAAGAAATAGTGGTTCATGAAGACCTCCCTCCAGAAATCAATGAACATAGAGACCATCCAACAACTAATGTTATAGGTCCTATCAGTTCTGGTGTTCAGACAGAGGAAGCTTAACTCATAGGGATAACCACAGTTTGTTCTCAACCGCACTGTTATCTCAGATGGAACCGAAGAAGGTAAATGAAGCTCTAAGTGATCCAAGTTGGGTAGCTGCAATGCAAGAAGAGCTCAATCAGTTTGAAAGATGCAGAGTTTGGACTCTAGTTCCAAGGCCCAGAGATCACACTGTAATTGGAACAAAATGGGTATACAGAAATAAGATGGATGAAAATGGTACTATTACAAGAAACAAAGCAAGGTTGGTTGCTCAGGGTTATAGGCAAGAAGAAGGGATTGATTATGATGAAACCTTTGCCCCTGTAGCCAGACTTGAAGCCATTAGATTGTTCCTGGCTTATGCCTCCTTCAAGAAATTCAAGTTATATCAAATGGATGTAAAGAGTGCATTTCTGAATGGTGAGCTACAAGAAGAAGTTTATATAGCTCAACCGCCAGGATTTGAAGACAACAAATATCCCAATCATGTCTTCAAGCTCAAGAAGGCCTTGTATGGACTCAAACAAGCTCCAAGAGCATGGTATGACACTCTATCTAAATTTCTTATTGATCAAGGCTTCTCTAGAGGTAAAATTGATACAACCCTATTTATTGCTAAACACAAAGGTCATTCATTATTAGTTCAAATATATGTTGATGATATTATTTTCGGTTCTACTAATGAGACTATGTGTGTTAAGTTTGAGAAGCTTATGAAAGGTAAATTTGAGATGAGTATGATGGGAGAATTGACATTCTTTCTTGGACTCCAAATCAAGCAATGTCATGATGGAATCTTTATCAACCAAGCCAAATATACAAAGATTTGATCAAGAAATTTGGGCTTGAAACCGCTAAGCCAGTTGATACCCCAATGCAAAAGGCCTGCAGTTTGGATCAAGATGAACGAGGTAAGAAAGTTGATCAGACTCTCTACCGAGGTATGATTGGTTCTTTACTTTACTTAACTGCTAGTAGGCCGGATATCATGTTCAGTGTTTGTGTTTGTGCTAGATTTCAAGCTGACCCTTAGAGAATCTCATCTTATTGCTGTTAAAAGAATTATTAGATATTTATGTGGATCTGTTAATCTTGGAATTTGGTACTCCAAAGAATCTTCATTTGATCTATTAGGTTATTCAGATGCTGACTTTGCAGCATGTAAGATAAGCAGAAAGAGCACAAGTGGTACTTGTCAGTTCCTTAAACCGGCTTGTATCATGGTCCAGCAAGAAACAAGCATCGGTTTCAGTCTCAACCGCTGAAGCTGAATATATTGCGGCTGGAAGCTGTTGCTCTCAAATTCTCTGGATGAAACAGCAGTTGGAAGACTATGAAGTATTTGAGAAGAACTGCCCTATCTACTGTGATAGTACTGCAGCAATATCAATCTCCAACAATCCAGTACAACACTCAAAAACCAAGCACATTGACATAAGATATCATTTCCTCAAAGATCATGTTGAAAAGAAGAACATTTTTCTAGCAAAGGTGGGAACCGACGATCAAATTGCAGATATTCTCACCAAACCACTTGAAAATTCTAGGTTCTTTCATTTACGAGGAAAAATGGGTATGCTGGAACTTACTTAATATAATTCATGCCTATTTATTCTTGTTCTAATAATTTTTGTTAAGTATTTTGGCTCTATTAAGAAAATGCAAATAGCTTGCGGTTCAATCGACAAAACCGCAACAAGATGGTTCGGTTAAAGATTCACTCAAACCGAAGAGTCAAGTAGAATAATTTCAGTTTTGTCCAAACCGAATTGTCAAAGCAAGGTTTCGGTTTTTATACTGAAACCGAAGATAGATCTGGAAGATATCGGTTTCACCTAAACCGATAATGAGGAAAAGGTAAGTCGGTTTACGCAAAACCGCTCAGGTATGAAATTGCATTTTAGTCCCTACTTTATGTCACTTCATTCATTAAGGACCTTTTTGCAATTATCTCTGCCGCATTGAATGCGAATCGACAGGTACACTGACGGTTGAGTTTCCTTCAGCCGTCATGCCCGCTCCACTACCCGAGGTGGTTAATTGAGTATAAAAGACAAACCATTTTTCAATTTATCTTTTTACCTTCTTACTCTTTTTAGCAAAAACCCCTTCTCTCCCCTCTGCGCACTCATCTCTCTCTCTCTGTTCTCACTCAAAATTCTCTTACTTAAACAAAATTTTTAATGGCACCAAAGAAATCAATTGATCTTGCTTCTCTTCTACATCGTCCAAACCATCGAAGCCTGATATGGTATGAAATTCTGAACCCTAACTCAGTATACTTCATTTATCCGCCATTGTTGAAGCTTAAAAGCTTGTTCATCTTCCTTTGATCATTTTATGCTTTTTCTTCAATTTCTTGGTTGGTTTGTGCTCGCATTTACTTATATACACTGTTTGATTACTTTGTTTTAAGATTTGTGTTCAATTTTGAGCAAAATCAATTTTGGGGTTATTTGGTGTTCTTGCGAAATTTTGCAGATTCTGGGTTCATGTGTTGTTATTTGTCTTAGTTTATTTAGAACTTTGTTAGAATCTACTCTTTGTGATCATTTTGATATAATTTTTTCCACGTTTTGGTTAAGATTTTGTTTTGCATATTCATACTCTGTTCTTTATGTTCTTCATGCATTCAAACTCTTTTTCAAAATTTTCCCTCTTTGATTCGTTTTGCCTTCACTGTTCCTTCATTCTTTGTTTTTACATTTTTACCCTTGCTCTCCTTGAACCGCATGTTTTCATTGTTAGGTTTCCTTGTTATAGTTTGTAGGACTTAATCAAACCGCGGTTTGCTTAAGGATTCAAACTATCATTCTTTAAGCTATTTCTAACTAAGAAAATCTTTCAGGATCCCTCAAACTTTGTTCCTGGTTCTAGGATTCTTGTGGATGAAATTAAACAAGATGCAGTTGGAAGGAAGCTCCTCAAACTGCTGAATGATGCAAAGCTGCTACCTTTGTTTCTTATGGATGAACCGCAGTTCGTTACAATTATCTGCGCCGAATTCTTTGAAAATGGGATCTCCACAAAGGCTGCCTTACTAGATGTAAGAGGAGAACCGATAAGGGATCTGGAATCCGGAGAGATAAAATTTGAAGATGCTATCAAGTCCACCATCTGTGGCAAAGAAGTGATCCTAACCGCTTCCAAGATTGCAGTTCTAGCTGGTCTTGAGAACTCTGGAGTCATGGGGATAAAACCGGAACTTCTAAGCAATACTACAATGGAGTTGATTGGAGTAAATTCTTTCTCCACCAAGAATTCCTCCAAAAAGGACTTTGGAGAGGTGATGGCTCACCTATGTGAATTGGTGGATTCTGGAGTTATGTGCAAGAATGGAAACCACAACAATTTTACAAGTGAACAGTATGCTTACTGTGTGGCCATTCTTTAAGGGAAGAAACTGCACTGGCCCAAGGTTGTGATGAAGGAGATCATAAATTCTCTAAATCGCCTCCATGCTGCTAAAGCCGCTGGAAAATCCAAGGTCAGAACTCATTGCAGGTTGCTGACAAAGTTCTTGCATCAAGATACTGCCATTTTCAAGTTCTCGGCTGAAAACAAGGACTATTGGTTGGATCCAAGTAAAAATCTATCTTTGGATTGTCAAAACTTGATACCTTCAGAACAACTTTTGGATGGCGGTATACTCAAACAGTTTGGAATGAGGACCCTCTTCCTGAAGCCGAACGTGGCCCATTTCCTGAGGCTCGGCTCAACAAATCTGGGAAACCGTATGCTGGTGCCATTGCTGATCAGGACCATGCTACGATGCTAAGAAATGAAGGTCAAACTGCCACTCTAAACCGACTGGGGTTAAGTCAGTTAGCTCAAACCGCGGTACAGGCTGAGGGGGAGTCTGCGGTTGAGGGGGAGCCTGCAGTTCGGTCTATACCTGCGGCTCGTCCCAAGGAAACCGCTGCTCCAAGGAAGAGAAAGGGAACTGCTCAAATCCCTTCAGTTATTACAAAAGCAAACCTATCCAAACCGCCTCCTAAACCCTTATCTAAACCGACATCAAACCTTCATCTTCTTCAACCTCTTTTCCCCCCATCAGACTATCTCCTACTCTTTCAAAACCTATCACTTCTAAACCCTCTATTCCCAAACCTCAAGTTAAACCTCTCTCTCCAGTACATCAAAATGTGGAGAAATCCTTTAATTTTGCTATGGATGCCGCCTCTCTTAAAGCCGCCAAGGCTAAATCCATTCCAGAACTTATCCCTTCACCTCATCTTTTCCTTCCTATCCCTTCTCCTCCTAAACCTTCCACTTCTAAACCGCCCTCTGTTCAATTCTCTGAAGAACAGTTGGCTGAAATTTTCAAAGCCTTCCCAAACCTCAAACCCTCCTCCCAAACCGATCCTGAGCAGACCGAAGTGTCTGAGGATGCGGTTCTAGTTGAACAAACCGCTGTATCTACCATTGTGGTTCAGCCTGAGCAAACCGATGAGTTTGAGGCTGCAGCATTGCCTGAGCAGACTAACATGTCTGAGGCATTTGGTGAACCTGAGCAAGAAGATGAAGTTCTTGAGGTTCAACCGCCAAAGAAGAAGAAAAAGTTGGTGAAGAAAAGTGATTATGTGGAGCATTGGCAGTCAAGGCCACCAGGAGCTATAGACTTCAGTGAGGCTGACTACAAAAGGGATCACTCACCACTTGAAGGAGCATTTGCAAAAGAGCTAAAAGAAAGAGCTGAGATGAGGAAGGCAGGTATTGACCCAATGTTGGTTGAGGTCTCTCCTCCTTCACTTAAAAGAAAGCTGGATTTTGATTCCCCAGAACATACTCCATCTTCATCTCCAGACTTACCATATGCTGCAGCGGTTCAACCTTCACCAGTTATTTCATCTGCTCAACCTTCAGTTTCTACGTCGGTCCAACGATGGCTCAGTCTTCAGTTTCACCATCTGCTCCGCCATCGGTTTCATTCATTAAACCGAAGACAAAGAAACGAAAGAATGCTGCTGACTTAGCAAAATATCTGAAGCGGTTCAAGACTGAAACCTCTAGGGAAAGAAGGGCTGGAGTCCATGCTCGTGCCGCCGCCAAAGCTGAAGCTAGATTCTTGAAGGCTGGCCGCCCTAACCCCTATGCTATTTTTCCCAAGGATGAGATGGAAGCCGCAGTTGAAAAATTAATTCTTTCAGTTGCAGAAATATTGATGGGTGAGATTGCCGATCAGGTACTCTTGGATCCCACTCTTGCTAGTCAATTCTTTCTAAAATTAACTGCTAGAGCTTATCCTCCTATGTTGAATTGGAGATTTGTTCCTTCCCCTTCCATTCTTCTGAATGATGATTATTTAAGATTTCCTCTTCTTCTTCCTTCCTCTCCTCAAACTGCAATTATCCCTGTTCGTTCTTTTCCTCACTTTGATCCCATTGAGCTTGAAACCGCCCTTAGGATCTCTATGGGTGAAACTTTAGAAGAGGCACACATTCTTTTGAAAGGCAAAGCCAAAATGCCTTCCTCATCCCATCAATCTGATGATGCCATCCAAATTTCTGATGATGATAATTCCAGTGATGAGCACATCCCTGACTATACTCCTTCTGATGAACCGCCTTATTCAATTCCTTCCTATCCAATTCTACCCCTTCATGCTACGACCGTTGATTTAATAGATGCGGTTAGGAACATTCAAGTTCATCAGCAAACCGCCGCTTCTCGGTTTGACACTCATCTCCTCACTTTACAATCTGATCTTGATGCCATTAAGGGGGAGAGAGTGAATGAGAGATTTGATGATAGGTCAAGACAACAACAGCTAGATGAGAGACTGAACTTAATCTTGGAAAATCAACTGGCTCTTCAAGATCTTGTCAGAACCAACAATGATCTTTGCAACTTAATGTTTCAAGCCTTTGATGCATCACTTCAATCTGTTGTTGAGAAACTTGACATTCTGGCTCAGCATGCACTTGATTCTTCAGAACTTATCCTGCATAGAACCGGGAAACTTGTCAAACAAGCCGCTGCAATTGAATTGAAGATTGGTGAACCGACTGAAGTTCGGCTTCGTGCAGCTGACTTTGTTTTTGAAGCCACCCGTGGATCCGGTTCTAGAAATGTTGATCAAACCGCCCCGCTGTTGATGCTCAAGTTGCAGAAGAACAAGCTGCTCAAGACGCTCAAACGTTCAGAACCAAACCGCAGATGCTGCTGCTGCTGCAAGGGGTTCTGTTGCAGATGAAGTAGACTAGATTTCTTTTCTTAGTCTTTCTTTTTGATGTCTCTTGTAATTCATACATTGTAAGTTACTATCCTTTATGATTGAATTATAATGAGAATGACTACATAGCATTCTGTTTCCAAAACTTTGTTTATTCAAACTGCTTGTTTGTGAAATAATGCTTGTATTTCTTAAAACCTCATGCACTACATTCATCATGAAAATACTTTTTAGTGCATTATGTTTTAAACATTCAGTTTAAACATGCATTTCTGATCCTCAAAATCATATCATCTTTTATGCATCTGAATGTATTTCTTGTCTATCTTTTCTTTATTTCCTTTGTTTTTGATAGATTAGAAATCTATGATCTAGCATAGTGTGTGCATTGACTTGGGACATGCAATTTCATGAAATTTATTTCTGACATGTTTTTACCAAGTACAATGTTTTGCTATTATCATAGTGTGGTAATGGCATCAATCAAATAGGGGGAGATTGTTAGGATTCATTGTTAGTTCACCCACCTTAATTTGATTGATCCATGCCACGTGTCTTTTTATGGACTTTAGAACCGCATGTAATGAAGTTCTACTTCAATTTTTAGATAAGTCCATTTCTAGTTTCTTTTAGTTGTCTAGGCTGAGTATAGTTCGGTTGTATCATTAGCGGTTTAGTGCTTCAAGCCGTCATCTTGAGACCGCCAGCATGGAGCCCTTCAGTTTTCATCAAACTGCAGTTTGCATGTTTGATAAAACCGCCCATCAAGATCATTCTTCAAACTGCCCCTATGCTTGGTGAAACCGCAGAGCAGTTATTAAAGGATTAAAGAGATGTCATTTATTCCTTAGACAAACATTCCCTTTTTGACCGTAAAAGGATGTTGTTATGTCATGTCAAAATAACTCTAAGTTAACTTGGAGTTTCTGCAAGGAATGTTGGTTTGTCTATCAGTTTGAATTGTTTACCGTTAGTCCTTTCTGCAACAAAGGACAATTGTCAGGTAGTGGTGCAACAACTACCTAGGACTACAAGACAAAACCAAGGACAAAAATGACAGCTCAACCAATGGGATTTCGACAGCACTGTACCCTTCAGATTTGATTCAAATCTTTACCCAACGGTCACAAGGGTGCTCTGCCTATAAATAGCCTTCATTATTCAATAATAAAAGTTGCTGAGATTCAAGAGATTCATTCCCAAGTATTCAAGTTTGCTTTGAAGATTTAAACTCAGATATTCATATCTTCAAACCATCTCCATTGCAAACCCAGTTCTTCATCAAAGCTTCAAGCCTATCAACCATTCATACTTAGCCTTTACACCGAAAGAATTCCATTTGTTCAACCATCATTTAGATACTTAGAGCATTTGATTTCTTTTTACACACACACCCGATTTATATGATCACATAGATTATATACTTCGAAAACACCGGTTGTTATTATAGCTTAGGTTAGACTTATTGTTTAGAGTTTAGATTCATCTTGTAAAACCTCCTCTAAATTAATACAAGTCTTATAGCTATTAGAAAATCCTAGACTAACCATCTAGGTAGAGGACGTAGTTCATTTAAGAACGAACCTCTTCAATTTGTGTGTTTGATCTTTATTTTCTGTCTTGATATTTATCTTTCTTGTTTGTGGTCTTGAACTTGTTTCCTTATACGAAATGACTTGAAAGATGAATTGTGTTTTCCTTTAAACTTTAAGTTTAACTATTCTGTTGCATCATAGTGTTCTCTCAACCCGAGTCAAACCTCCCAACTCTTTAACTAACATATTTGGCCAAACCGCAAACTCCGCTGTGCATTTTATCAGTTCGGTTCTTGTGCTTTGAACCGCAGTTGGTCAAACTGATAAGTACTCGGTTGATTTTAAGGGTATTTTCGAAAAAGTTTCGGACCGCTATTCACCCCCCCTCTAGCGGTTCTATACCCTTGTTGCCCTCTGTGACCAACAATCGGATTAATCTTCAACGAACAAGTCGAAATCTCTCCTCCCTCCTCTCTCTGACTTTCGGCCGGCGGCTTGGGTTAGGTTTAGGGTTTTTGTGTTTTGTTCTTTTTGATAATTAAGAAGTGAAAACCTAAAATTTCACTAAACATGGTATTTATACTCTTGGGTAATAGTTAGTTTGGGTTGGGTCTAATTAACTAAGTTCGGGCCAACCCAATTTTTCGGCCCACTCCTTAGTTAATCTATTAATTCTAATTTTTATTTAATTAAATTAATGTACCCAATTTAAAGTAATTAAATAAATAAATAAAAAAAAATTGCGGTTATTACACTTTTCTATTGAATTTATTGATCATTTCAACTACTTGCATGAACATTAAAGTAAAAATGGCATATTAGTATGTTGGGATTGGAGTCCTAAACCTAAGAGGGAGTAATGGGGAATAAGGAATCTAAGTCAAAGGAGGCGGAAGAGTTGAAAAGGAGTTAAAAAAAAAAAGAAGGAAACAGGCAGCTAGAGGAGCGGGCGGCCGCACATGGTGGAGCTGGGCGACCGCCCAAACCATCAGAGATGGACAGGACTTAAACTGGTGAAGTGGGCAGCCACACACCCTAGAGTGGGCGACCGCACACTCCTTCCTGGTTCTAAGGAGATTTCTAATTTGTTTTTTATTTTGATTGTATCTCTTCCAAATAGACTTAGGGCTTCTTTGTACACTTATATAAGCATAGTTCCGGCCTAGAACACATTTCAGTATCATATTAAAGAGTGTTTAATATAATATTAGCTTGACAATTGCCCCCGGACGTAGTTCAAGTGTAGAACGAACCGGGTAAACAATTCTTGTGTTCTTGTGTGTGATTCTCTCATATATTGTGTGTGTGAGTGTTGTGTTCTTAATCTTGATTGCAATAGGAGGGTACCACTTAATTCCCAACATGGTAATCTTAAATGCAATGTGAATACTTACATATCAATTTAGGCATTTGCATTCCTTATATATGTTAAACAGTTTTGTGGTGATGTTGGGCAATTTTTTATGGATTATAAAAAATGGATGAAATGTTAATAAAATGAAAGAGGCAACTAGCGATATTCTTATAAAATTGCATTGTTCACACTTAAATTCATTTGCTTTTTCATTTGTTATCAATGGCTAATTGCAAATTGGTAACCTGAGTTTGTCTCACTTTTGCAATCCGATCTTAAGAGTTTAATTTTACAAATCAGTCACATGAGTTGGTCAATTTGTTGCAATGTAGTGAATAAAGTATTCGTTAATTTTTTGACGGACCTAAACACATGTGCCTTTCCATGACCTTTTAAAAGGGCAATCTTGTCAATTCCTAGAGGTTGTGCAAGGCATGTGTTTAGATGAGGGGATCCACTGTAATTTTTTGAAAATAAAGGAAAGAATAACAAAAGTACTCATGTCATACACTTATTTGTACATAAATTAAGTATACAACATTTTATACATACATCAATATTAATTTTAAATATAAAATCCTCAGCACCACCATCACTACTCTAACACCCTAGCACCACCACCTTCACTCCACATCCATGGCGCACCTCCACCCCACATCCATGGCTACGCATTTCTTGACCGCCTCGTCCCCTCCCCTGCCACCAAAATCACCATCCTCACCACTACTACCCCTCAACACCTTCACCAGTAACAGCACCCCCATCATTCAAAAAATAACAAAATCAATAACCCAATTTCAATCTTCGTCACAATTAATATTCAAAATCTAAAAACCAATATCAGCCCAATTTGATGACAACATTCAAAATCTCATTTTTTTTTTTCAAAATCTTGATTCAAAATCCCCAAATCACAAAAGAGGCGGATCCGATAACAGAAACATAGATCTCAAAACAAAATTTTGGACAAAGAGAAAGAGAGAGAGAGAGAGAGAGAGAGAGAGAGAGAGAGAGAGAGAGAGAGAAAGAAGAGAGGTGAATCTCATGGGAATGCAGTCGCTAGAAAATAGAGGCGAAAAAGAGACTGGCGGAAGCTATAGAAGTAGTGTCATGGCGGAGGGTAGCGAACGATAGCGGAGGTTGTGGAACGATTGTGGAGTGAGGGTTTGGGGTTGATGGCCATGGTTGACAGCAATGGGTTATAGAAACAAGAAAGAGGCGCTGAGAGAAATGAGGGAAATAAGTTAGGGAAGGATTTTAATTTATGTTGTTTTCATTTGAAGTCCTATACATTTAAACTAAATATTTCAGGGTTCAAAACTTTAATATTACACATTTATACCCCTTGTAGTTTTGCGTTTGTAAACTTCAGAATGTGTAATTCAAAACCTCCAAGAATTAACAAGATTGCCCTTTAAAAAGGACATGTGCAAAGCAAATATGTTTAGGTTCGTCAAAAAATTAATGAAAAGTTAGTTTATTCACAAAATTGCAACAAATTGACAAACTCAAGTGACTGACTTGCAAAATTAAACTTCTAGGTTGGGGATTGCAAAAGTGAGACAAACTCAGGTTATTAATCTGCAATTAGTGACCTGGTCGTCCCTGATATACACGATCTACTCAGACAAATATTCAGCCCAATTTGATCACCGCATTCAAAATCTCATTTTCTTACAAAATCTAGATTCAAAATCCCCAAATCACAAAAGAGGCGGATCCGATAACAGTAACATAGATCTCAAAACAAAAATTTGGAGAGAGAGAGAGAGAGAGAGAGGTGATTCTCATGGGAATGCAGTCGCTCGCTGGATAATAGAGGCGAAAAAGAGAGTGACGGAAGCTATAGAAGTAGTGCGATGGCGGAGGGTAGCAAACAATAGCGGAGGGCGTGGAACGATTGACAGCCATGGTTGACAACAATGGGTTATAGAAACAAGAAAGAGGCGCTGAGAGAAATGAGGGATATAGGTTAGGGAAATATTTAATTTAAGTATTTTTCATTTGAAGTCCTTTACATTTAAACTAAATATTTTAGGGTTCAAAACATTAATATTACACATTTATACCACCTTGTAGTTTTGCATTTGTAAACTTCAGAATGTGTAATTCAAAGAATCCAAGAATTCACAAGAATGCCCTTAAAAAAGGACATGTGCAAAGCACATGTATTTAGGTTCATCAAAAAATTAACGAAAAGTTAGTTTATTCACAAAATTGCAACAAATTGACAAACTCAGGCGACTGATTTGCAAAATTAAACATTGGGGATTGCAAAAGTGGGACAGACTCAAGCTACTAATTTGCAATTAGTAACATGGTCGTCCCTGCTATACACGATCTACATGGACAAATATTCGCATAGAATTTGTTACATCTTAAAATATCACACTTTAGATATTTTTCCAGACTGATGTCATTAGACACCAGATCCAAGATGCACGAGATTTAACACGTGACATCACCTATGAATACAACATCAATCTTTACCGTAAGGGAACTCACTTCAACTAGGCAAAACTCTGTCAATTTGATATAAGGTTTTCTCTCTCATAAACAAATTCCTATCCTCACACCAGAGAGCCTTAACCGGAGGCCAACTGGCTAGTTGTTTGTTCATGTGTGCAGGCAAATTGGAGCACCAGAATTATCCTCCAGACCGTGACTGCGGATGAGAGGTTTAACTTTGGAAGTTTATATTGAAAAGCATATTTGAGAGGTTTCTGTGGATGAGAATAGGGATGGCAATTTAACCGAATCCGATCCGAACCCGAAGGCGATCCACCCAAAAAAAGTAGGGTTCGGGTTGCAATTTTCATGACCCGAGCGGGTTAGAGTCGGGTTCGGGTTTTGATATTGACCCGTCGTGATCCGACCGACCCGGACCCTCATGTACAAAGTCAAGATATTATGTTAGTTAATCATATTATATGTTGTACAATTTATTTTTATAGTTGGTTTTTAGTGAGGTTTGATGATTTTAAACTGATTTCTACGACTAATTAAATTTAAGCTTAGACATAGATTGGGCCCAAGCAAATAAGAGTTGAAAATTCAATAATTTAATACGCTTCGGGTCGGATTCGGTTTCCCTTGTACTCTTTCGGATCGGATTCATGTCGCTCTTTTTGACATTAGGGTCGGGTTCAGTTTTGACAAAACCCGACCCGTTGCCATCCCTATATGGGAAGATAGATTATGCAAGGGGGAGCAAATTTTGCATTATCATTATTCATAATATTGCCAAAATCCAATAAATGATTGTGCAGGCGAGAGACAAGTATACAGCTCCTCCACCTCTCCCCACATATACTACTGCTAATACATCTCGTTCCGGCCGAGATGTAAAATGTCTGATTGTTTTGCAGTTTAATATTCCCTTCGTCCCAAAATGATCTTCACATTTGACTGTTCAAACTTTTTAAGGATATGAACACTTGATTCACTAGTCATGTTTTGTTTGGGCACTTCTAAGCCTAGGTTGTAGAAATGTGAAGAATTTTTTGAGACAATGAAAAATGCCAAATGAGAAGATAATTTTGGGACGGATGGAGTATTTCGTTAGCTCATTTTAATTTTGACAGTTGTGTTCTTTCAAAGATTAGTTCAGGAGTTTCACTTCACATCAATTTAGAAAATTCAAATCCAGCCAATTACACTTTAAATACCTCCTTCTAATCACTTTTATTTTGATTTTTTTCTACGTAAATTATAAATTGTTTATTTCTTAGAAACTGGTTAGTGGTAAATATCTAGGACACATTATGTGTGTCTATTTGGTATATGTGGAGGATATGGTGTATCATAGGATGATTGATGCGTGATAGGAGGTAAGTACGAACATCTACAGTGTCGGAATGTCACAAAAAGTGTACTCCCTCCGTCCCATACTTATTGTTATTTATTTTTATTTTGGGCGTCCTATATTTATTACTGATTATCTAAAATGTTCACTTTTCTCTCTCCTATCCACTCACATAGACTATTTACTAACTTATTTTCTCTCTCCTACCCACTCACAATATTTACTTTTCCAACATATTGTCTTAATTTCTGCACTCCCATTCGGTAGCAATAAGTATGGGACGGGAGAGTAATTTACATGCAAAATAGTCATATAAAAGGTGAATAGGAAAGTAATTTTCTATGATGGGTGTTCAGTTATCTTTAAGAAAATGAATACTCCCTCCCTCAATAAACGTCAGTTTTCAAAAAAAAAAAAAATTGTTTCAAAATGAATGTTTTTTAAAAAATAATTATTTTTAAATAGTTTTTTGCGACATATTTTTAATATGCAAAACTAAATATTTAAAAAAATCTATAATATATATATTTATATATAAATAAATAAATACATATATTTGTCATTAAATTGTATAAAAAGTGTACTTTTAAGATGTCCTCTAAAAAAATATATATATATTTATTTAGGGAGAGAGAGAGTGAAAGATAACTTTATTTCTAAGCTTTTACGGTATGCATAACCCTAAATGATCAAAATATAATCTTGATTTTTTTAATTATACAAGTCAACAAAGATGGTTTATTATATTTGATCGATGAAGAATATAGAAACTGTGAATTTTCCATGTCTATACATATGTTTGGTGTCTAATTATTTTTAAAGCAAAGGAGAAAGAACAAAAAAAAAAAAAAAAAAAAAAAGTTTCCTTAAAGTTACCAATGCCCCAATTTTCATAGCCATATACGCTTCTTGTTAATATACACAGAAGGCAACAAACAATGACAGTTGTGCAAACAGGTCCCTCCCTATTTACTTGAGTAGGTTTTGGTGAAAATTAGTTTTTTCACAAATTATAAAAAGTCTACTTTTTAATATTAATATTACCCTTAAACCCTAAACCCGGTAAAAACAACACTTTTTATAAAAGAGTACGTTTTGGGGGAAATTAGTTTCTCCATAAGTTATAAAAAGTCAACTTTTTAATATTAGTATTACCGTTAAACCTTAAACCCTGTAAAAACAAGATTTTTTATAAGTTACGGAGGAACTAATGTTTTAGTACTAAGCTTTGCTTTCCACTAATTGCTTGCCCAGGATCTCTCTCTCTCTCTCTCTCTCTCTCTCATTTACACACACACACACACAAAGATACACATTTTGCAAATATGATGCTAATGGTTGTTACCTTAAACTGAAGTACTACTACTCTTGTCATTTGAAGCAAATTTTGTTCTTACTGACAGTCACTCCTTGATATAAATAAAACTTTTTATTGTTAAATGGTTCTTTTTTTTTTTCAAGTTCTTTTTTAAATTTATTTTGAATGAGATCAAACATAAGACGTCATGATTAAGCGACAAGGCTTACCATCATTGATTTTTAATAAACATTTATCTTTGAGAATTGGAATTACTAGTTGATTGATCTGAAGAGATAGAGATGGAGATGGTGAATGGTTGATCATGATCTTGTAAGTAAAGACACGAGTGATAAGGTTGTGTCGCTTCATATATTGTAGAGGCATAAATATTTTTGTAAATGGCAAAAATACATAAACATTTTTGTTATCTTCTTTTTCAATACTTAGTTTTGTAAGTACACAGTGTTGGGTGAATTACAAGAAAGAACATAATTATAGACTAAATAATAGATAAATAAAACTGGAAATTAAAATAATAAACTGAAATTGGACTCCAGTTGTTTTGAGCCGAGCCGTGTGTTGAACACACTGTCCTTAAGACTTATTCGCCCCTCACCGTTAGTACTTGAGGTTGTAGTCGGAAGCTAGTCTCCCAGGATAACTCGCACGAACCGGATGATTCCCAGCACTATGAGACTCCAGCGAATCGAGCTTGTGTCTGGACAGTATCACCACCAATGCAATGCAAGAGGCCAAAGAAGGAATGAACAAAATCCAACGAAAGAGGGGCAGTGGATATTGCTGGAAACTGTGTATTGCTTCTTGTTGTTTTCTGTGTGTTCTTCCACTGGTTTGTTGCTCCATTTATACTAGTCCAAGAACTGTTCCATATCCACAAATTAATTAAAATGATAAGCCTAATCTTTTATAAATTTATGAGATAAGATAAGTCAAGGCTCTTCACTTGCATTCCAGTTCAGATGGGATGAATCTGATTTTGAGCAAAAAAAATTGACTATAAAATAAAAAATAATTGCAAAAGGGGAGCTAGTCCGGAAGCCAAATTGGTGCTACATTTGTGTCCGCAGGTCGCGTGCACACATGAGTTTGATGGTCCCAAGCCAATTTTGGTCCATGATTTGCACCCCCCTGCGCGCGATAGAGAGCCTATATGCTATACAATCTTGAACACTACTCAAATGCCCAACCATTTATACTAGCTCATTTTCACATTTCCTTTCCATGTGGGATAAACTCATTTTTCCCATTTCAACCCACCAACTTCAAGCCTTGATATCTCATTCATCCCAACTCCAAATGAATACATTATCTCAATGTTCTCATGGAGTAGAACACAAGCCCACAAACAATTTTGTCATTCGACAAATTATTTGTTGGTCCCAAAGGGCAACAAGGGTATAGAACCGCTAGAGGGGGGTGAATAGCGGTTTAAAATATTTTTCGAAATACCCTTGAAAATCAACCAAGTGCTTATCAGTTTGGTCTATTGTGGTTTAAAGCACTAGAACCGCTCAGATAAAATGCACAGCGGAGTTTTGCGGTTTTGGCCAAACTGAATTATAAAGAGTAGGGCAGTTTAAGTGGTTGAAAATGGAATGATGCAACTGACAAGGCACAACTGAAGTATCACAGTAGTATGCAAATCATTTATCAAGTCATTTCACATAAGAGTAAATAAAGCTCATAAACAGAAATGTAAATGACAAGACAGAAATTAAAGATCAAAGACACACAATTTGAAGAGGTTCGTTCTTGAAAGAACTACGTCCTCTACCTAGGTGGTTAGCCTAGGATTTTCTAATAGCTACTAGACTTGTATTGATTTAGAGGAGTTTTTACAAGATTACAAAAGAATCTAAACTCTAAATAAACAATCTAACCTAACAATGCTATTATAACAACCTGTGTTTTCGAGGTATATAATCCATAAGAAAATATACTCCGGGTGTGTAGTGTGGAAAGAAATCAAGAGCTCAAAATATCTAAGTGATGGTGAGCAAGTGATTACTTTCTGTGCAAGGCTGAGTTGTGATGGTTTGAAGGCTTGAAGCTTTGATGAAGAACTCTGGGTTTGCTAAGGAGATGATGAAGATATGAATATCTGGGTTTTCAATCTTCAAAGCAAACTTGAATACTTGGGATATTCTCTTTGAAGCTCAGCAACATTCATTGTTGAGAAATGAAGGCTATTTATAGTGAAGGCATTAGTGACCGTTGGACAAAGAGGTGAGTCATTGTATGGCGGTTCTATGCGCTGTCACAATCCCATTGATTGACCTGTCACTGTCGTCCTTTGCTTTTGCTTTGTGGCAGGAAGTTGTTGGATCACTACCTGACATTGTCCTTTTAGTTGTTGGAGAAGTACAACGGTAACTTTTCAAAAAGCGAGACAAACCGACATTCCAAGAATAACTTAAACATGACTTGAAGTTTAAGGACAAGTCATCAGTCATTCATTTACGGTTGAAAAGCGAATGTTTGTCTTCAAGGAGTAAATGACAGCAATAACTTCTTCAATATCTTGGTCGGCGGTTCCACCAGATGCATGTGCGGTTTCATGAATGAACTTGAAATGCGGTTTCATCAAAGACACAAAATGCGGTTTGATGAAGGATTTAAGGCACCATGCTGGCGGTTTGAAGATGGCAGCTTGAGGGACACTAAACAGCTATGGATAAACCGAACATAACTCAGCCTAACTACTAAACATCTAGAAATGGACTTGTCTAAAAATTGAAGTCAAGCTTCATTAAACGTAAACCTAAAGTCCATAAAAAGACACGTGGAATGGGTCAATCAAATCAGGTGGGTGTACTAACAATGAATCCTAACAATCTCCCCCTATTTGATTGATTCCATTACCACACTATGATAGAGCAAACATTGTACCTGGTAAGAACATGCTCAAATGAGTATGTATTGAAACTGCATGTCCCAAGTCAAATGCACACACAATGCTAGATCATAGATTTCTAATCTATCAACAAACAAAGGAAATGAAGGACAGATAGAAAAGAAATACATTCAGATGCATATAAAGAGATATGATTATGAAAATCAGATATGCATGTTTAAACTGAATGTTTAAAACACATACACTTAGAAAATTTTTTCATGATGAATTAAAGTGCATGGGTTTTGAAAATGCATTGTTCCACAAACAAGTAGTTTGAATAAACAAGGTTTTTGGAATAAGATGCAATGCATTCATTTTCATTATAATCCTTTAAAGGTTTTGGAAGTTACAAATTACAAGGAAAATAATGAAAGGCAAAACTGATTACAAAAGGATAGAAAGAAATCTAGTCAGTTCTATCAGGAACCCTGGCGGCGGCTTGGTCTGCGGTTTGAACAACATCAGAAGGCTCAACTAGGCTGGCGGTTTCAAACACGTATTCAGTTGACTTAAGACGAAGTGAGGTTGGTTCATTTACCTTTTCTAGGATCTTTTCAGATAGATTCTTGAGGTCGCGAGCAAAATGAACTAGATAGTCAGTTGATGAAACTGTCAGATCAGCTAGTTGGTCTAACTTCTTCTCTAGAGCCTCATTCATTTCTTGGGCCGCTTCAAGTCTGAGAGAAGTCAGCTCATTTAGAGTTTCAAGCTTATGTTCTATTTTGAGCTGGTTCTCCAGAAGGGTTTCTATCTTGAATTCCATCCTCCCAATTTGAGGGTCAATAGCATTCTCCTTCTTAACGGCATCAACAAGGAAGGGCAGAGAGGAAAGAAATGCAGATTGCGTAAAAAAAAGAATCCAGAACAAATTGAATCTTTACTGGATCAGTTTCAAAAAGGGAGGAAGGGGAATGAATGACAGAAAATGAAGTGTAGGGAAGAGAAGGGGAAATGGAAAGTAGTTGGGTATTGGAGAGAGGAATGGAAGTATAGGGAGAGAACTGCCATCTATAAAGATATGGAAATACAGTGCAGTTTATCCTAAAGAAAAATTGAGAGCAGAGAGAAAAAATGACCTCAACTGCCAGATCCTCAATGATTTGATCAAGAGTTGAAGCAATGAGTAGATCTGAAGCAGCCTGAGACTCATCGGCTGGAAAAAATTGCGAAAGGATTTGGAGGACCAGACTTTAGTCGTTGCTCTTCATGCTTGTTGGCGGCTCTGAGGATGGCTCCATGGCGGTTGGCTTTGGAAAAAGTAGATCTAAACCTCTTTAGGTAAGCCGCGATGTCCTGTGCACACTTCCTTTTCAAAGCACGCGGTTTGGGAGTCCTAACTGCAACTTTGAACTCAGGCAAAACCGAAGGGGCAGAGATATTGATTAGTTGCGGTTGAGCTGACGGTTGAGCCGATGGACCGAAGGGCAGTACAAGGGATCCAGAAGGTGAAGGAGTGTGCTCTGGTGATTCAAAATTTAGCTTTCGTTTTAGTGAAGGAGGAGCGGTTTTAACCAACATAGGGTCTATACCGACCTTTCTCAGTTCAGCTCTTTCTCTTAATTCCTTTGCAAATGAGCCTTCAAGGGGTGAGTGATTCTTTTTGTCATGAGCCTCAGTAAAGTCCACTGCACCAGGTGGCCTTGATTGCCAGTGCTCCACAAAATCATATTTCTTTATTAATCTTCTCTTCTTCTTCAGCGGTTGAACCTCAAGATTGTCATCATCTTGCTCAAGTTCATCTTGAACTGCCTCAGACAAATTGGTCTGCTCAGGCGCATCTACATCCACAATAACCTCAGCCACAAACTGTTCCGCGGCTTGATCAGGCTGAACCGTGGCCTCAGACATGTCAGTCTGCTCAGGCTCGGTTTGAGTAGAAGGTTTGAGGTTGGGAAGGGTAGAAAAGATTAGCTGTAACTGTTCTTCAGTGAATTGAACAGTTGGCAGTTTGAGAGGGGATTTTGGAGGTGAGATAGGTTTGGGTTCAGAGGTGGTGGCTCTCAGTTTTCTCAAGATTTTCACATCTTGTGCGAAATTCATGGATTTTTCAATATTTGGCTTTATTGGTGAAAAGGGTTTTATCCGGGGTTTAGATGAAGTAGGTGGAGATGATTTAGTGAAGGGAATTGGTTTAGATAAAGGTGGAAGATGTTCAGAAGAGGGATTGGATAGAATAAGGAAGGATTTTGGTAAGGATGGTTTTGGAGGAAGATTGGATGAGGGTTTGGAAGGGTCAGTAACTTTGGCTTTCTTCTTTTTTGGAGCCGCGGTTTCCCTGGGCTGAGCCGCAGGGATTGCAGGCTCCCCCTCAACCGCAGACTCCCTCTCAACTGGAGCCTCAGTTTCATCCAAGTTAACTCCCAGCCTATTCAACGTGGCAGTTTGAGCTTCTTCTCTAGCTCTTGTAGCGGCAGCTTGATCTGCTATGGCACCGGCATAAGGTTTGCCTGACTTATTGAGCCGAGCCTCAGGATAGGGTCCTCTCTGCTCTTCAGGCAGAGGATCAGCATTCCATACCGCTTGTGCAAACCGCCATCCAAATCCGGTTCTGAAAGCATCAAGTTTTGAAGCACCAAACAAGGTCTTCTGTTGCACCCACTCAGCTTCGTTTGCCATAGAAGCTTTAAAGATAACAGAATCTTGATGCAGGAACTTTGTCAAAAGCCTGCAGTGGGTTCTGATCTTCGTTTTTCCAGCGGCTTTGGAAGATGTATGGCGGCTGAGGGCATTGATCATTTCTTGCATTATGATTCTTGGCCAGTGCAGCTTCTTCCTTTTGTAGATAGCCACATAGTAGTTGTACTGCTCAGTAGTGAAATTGTTGTGATTGCCATTCTTGCACATCACTCCAGTATCTACTAAATCACACAATATTGCCATAACTTCTCCAAACTCTTTCTTAGGGGTGGTCTTAGTGTTGAAGACAGAGACCCCTAAGATCTCCTCAGTAGTTCGGCTGACTAACTCTGGTTTGATGGAAAGAATTCCAGAATTTTCTAAACCAGCCAGGATAGCAACTTTTGAAGCAGATAGAACCACATCTTTTGTCCTGACAGTGGACTTGATGGCATTTTCAGTCTTAACTTCCCCAGACTCTAAATCTCTGATTTTTTCACCTCTTCCATTCAACAGAGGGACCATAGAGACAATCCCATTGTCAAAGAATTCTGCACAAATTTCCTTATCAAACTTTGGTTCATCTAATTGGAACAGGGGCAGCAGTTTCGATGACTCAAGCAGAGCTATCAGTTTCCTTCCAACTGAATCAGCTTCAAATTCGGCTTTAATGATCTGGGATCCAGGTACAAAGTTGGATTCATCCTAAAAATAATCAAAGTTAGTAAGAGATTAGTGCAAGCAGTTTGATAAACCAAGAACAAACCGCTACAAGGAATTCTAACAATGAAATAGGCGGTTGAAGCAAAACAGGGGTAAAATGGTAAACACCCAAAACTAGACATGAAAAGGATTTGAATGCATGAAGAACATGATGAACAGGGGATAAATATGCAAAACAAAAACTTAACCAAAACATGAAAGAAGTATACCAAAAGATTCGAAAAGAGCAGATACAAACAATGTTGGTCCCAAAGGGCAACAAGGGTATGAAAAATAGCTAGAGGGGGGGGGGTGAATAGCTGTTTTAAAATTCTTTTCGTACCCTTGAAAAACTCAATGGCGAATGCGCACTTTATCAAGTAAGCGTTATGAAATGCGCCTAAGTGAGTGAGTGAAATGCACAGCGGAATTTAGTAATGAAAATAGGCGCAAAGTGATAAAGGGAGCGCAACACACACACTAAGTATTTTGGCTCAAAGTGAGTGAAATAAGGAACTAAGGCAAATGATATAACAAACACAACACAATTCAGTTCAAACAATCTACAAAGAGTAAACAAGCAAGTAGTGAGTGAAAATAATAACTTGAAAGAAATAACAAGATAATAACACGAGCTATTTGGAGAGGTTCGATCAATGAAAGATCTACGTCCTCTACCAAGATGGTTAGTCTTGGATTTCTAATCGAGATCTTATATAATGAGGAGTGTTACAAATTACAATGTTGAGCTTATACACTAACTCAAGATCTATTACTATGAAAGAACAAATCCAAAACAATAACCGGTGTATCTCTAAAAGATGAATCTAAATGATTAATCTTAAAGAGGTGCGTGTGTGTTCTTAGTATCAAGGCTCTTTAGATCTTTGAGATGGAGAGCACAAGAAACTAAAGTGTTAAGGCTTTGAAGATCTGGGCTAAGGATGAAGGTATGAAGATGTTCTTGAGAAATCTGGAAAAACGAAGGCAATCTTCAAATCTTCAACAAATGCTTTGAGAGAGAAATTCTTGAAATTCTTAGCAAAACTCAGCAACTTCAAAATGTTGAAGTTATGGGGTATTTATAGTGAACTTCAAAAAAACTAGCCGTTGGAAATCTTTGTGGATAAGATGAGCTGTCGCTCGTTGATTGGAGCATGCATATATTATAGCCATTTTGACACTCAACATAAATGTGACCGTTATGGACACGTGTCAATAGATTGGGCGTATATGCATCTTTTAACCACCGTTGGATCATTGGCGTAATTTTGAATTCTCTTCAAGTCTTCGAGTCTTCATTAAATCACTGAGTGTAAAATCAACCATGATGTGGCGCGTTGAGCCATTAGAGCGCATGGTCCATTTGAGGCGCGTAACAACACGCGTGGATCTTTGAGGCGCGAGGCTATATGCGCGCGCGCTGAAAGGCGCATGGCGCATAGCATAAAGGGGCGCATAGGCGCGTGGCTCAAACTGAACTTGTGATTTATCTTGAATCTTGATCTTCTTGCCCTATTTCTAAGCCTATTCTATAACAATGGACAACTTAAAAAATGAAGTATAAATACTTCTTACATGTGGGTCTAAAGTCCATGAAATAAAACTTAGGTGATGGATCAATCAAATCTAATAAATCCTAATACATTAAAAACTAAGATATGTGTGGGCATACCCAACAATCTCCCCCTATTTGATTGATGCCATTACCTACTATATCAACGACAAACATTATGCTTGATAAAAACATGTCCAAATGAATGAAATTGGTAAATCATGTCTCAAGTTAATGTACACACTAGTCCAAGATATAGATTCCTAATCTATTCCAATAAGAATAAAGAGTTACATATGGAAAGATAGGAACAACAGTTTAACACATTCAAGATGATATATGATTTTCAGTTTTAAAATGTGTTTAAACCAAGTTTAAACTTAATGCATGAAAGTATGAAACAATTCAATATGATGCATATGAATTTAAACAATATTCATTGTTCTACAAACAAGGAGTTTGAGTGAACAAGGTTTGATAATAAGTGATGCATTGTTCTTATTAAAACTTGGGAAGTAGGAGTTACAAGTTACAAGTTTCGAATAGAACAAGGACAAAAGATGTGCTAAAACAAGTAAGCACTAAAAACACTATCTTCAAAAGGGATTTACTAAAAAAAATTCTTGCAATCAAAGAAAACTAATGATTAGGAGGCGCATCATCTTCCTTCAAACCTTCTTCAATTTCAGAAACGGAGCGCTGGATTTGTTTAGAAAGTTGATAGGCGCGGTTCACTAAACCATGAGTGTCTGTGACGCCGTCTCTGAGGTAGCGCAAATGACCAACATTAATGTTTTGATATTCATCAATGGTGCGTTGAGTAATGGCTTGCTGATGAGCGACGTTTTCTGCAACGTTCTGAAAGTTAGCCTCAATAGCAGCCTGCGCTGAAACAATGTCAGAGGAAATCCTATCTGAGCGCCTGTCTGCGCTGGAGTGTGCGGCGTTGAAGTGAGTGACAACTAACTCTTTCAAAACATCAATCTTTGAAAGCAGGGAGTTAATGTCAACAGGCGCGCTGGGAGCAGAGCTGGAAGAGGGCGCAGGAGTTTCAGGAGCTGGAGGCGCAGGAGTTTCAGAAGCTTTGGGTTCTGCGCCAGGATCAGCACCATACACAGTTAAACTTAGGATTTCTAGCTCATCCTTAACTTCCTTGAGTTTATCAACCACACTCAGCAATTTTTGGCTATCTCCAGCCACCATTACAAACAACTTCCTTATATCACCCGCTATGTTCAACTCTACCTCCCTTATAGCATTAATGAAATCTTGGCCATCAGTGAGTTTGATGCCACCATCTATGCGCTCATGAAGGGAGGCAAGAGTGCCTTTGAAGAGCTCATTCATTTGATCAATAGCGTCATTCCATTGTTGAGGAGTCAGGAAATGTTTGTCCTTGATGTTGGCATCTATGCGCTTTATCTCCCCCTTAATGGCAGCAATCTCATCAGCCTGCTGGGTAAGCATTGAAGTATGAAGCTCCAACTGTGAGTTCATTTGAGACTGGCCTTGCTGGAGTTGCTTTAGAAGAGAAATAACCACACTCATGTCAGGAGTGGGAGGAGGAGGCGCAGGAGTAGAGGGGCGCGGAGTAGGAGCGCGGGGAGGAGATGGAATATATTCTGCGCTTGAAGAAATTTCTTCAGGATGAGGCGCAGGAGCCTTTGGGCGCACAGATGATGGTTTGCGCCTTAACTGATCTGGCTCCCCCTGAGCTTGATCCTCAATATCTTCACCAAATAAATCTGCAGAAATTTTATCTCTGACTTGTTGACGAACAAAAGATGGTGTTTGAGTAGGCGCATGAACGGTTGGAGGCGCATCATGGGCAGGCGCGCGTGCATCAGCGCTAGATCCTGCGCCTTTGCGCCTTTCAGATTTAGATAAATCAGCAGCCTGTTTCAATCTGAATTCTTCATCTCTTTTTAACTGCGCTTCCAGTCTACTGGCTTCTTTAGCGCGTTTCAGCTCCTTTTCTTCTTCAGTGCCCGTTCTGGGGCGCTTAGCAGGTCTGCTTGGTTCTTCAGCAATCCCTTTGCCTTTGCCTTTCACTGCGCCAGGAATATGTTCTGCGCGTGGCGCTACTGCAGCTTCTTCTTCACCATCTGCGCCAGCTGCTTCTTCATCTGACTCAGTGGCTTCATCTACCAACTGAGCGCCTTTCACCCTTGGCGCGCGCTTGGCCATGCGCTTTCTGCGCCTCTTCATTACTAAACTGTCTTTACCAAAAACAGGGACATCAGTGGTCTGGTAGGCTGGGTTCTCAGCAAGAAAATTTGCAAGCGCAGGGTAGGAGAGGAAGATTTTAGTGAGAATACGGCAGTGAGTCTTGAACTTTGTCTTGCCGTCAGCTTTGTTTTTATTGTACTTGTCAATCTGGTCCTGAAGATTAGTAAATAAGATCTGAGGCCAGTTGAGGATGGTTTTTGCCATGATGGCAGCTGTGAATTCCCACTGCTCCATAGTAAATCTGTTGACATTTCCAGTTTTGAAGATAATGGAAGTGCCAACCAGATGCGCAATATGCGCCAATAAATCACCACCATCTCTAATTTCCACCGTTTTGATATTGTTTTGAAGCGTAGGAATACGAAGAAGGGAACGCGCCATAATGTTTTGAGCGGCGGCTGAATAGGAATTGACTTTGCCAGCTACACCCAAGGGGCCAGTTTTGTTGAAGTTGACAACGTTCTTTATAGTGCCGGCAGACATGGTTATCTCAACGTCTTGAACTACTGCGCGAATGCGATAGCGCACCATTCCTTCAATGTCTGTTGGAATTTCTACAAATTCTGCTGTAGAGAAAAATTCATCAACGAGGAGCGGAGAGTAGAAAGGTTGCTCCAGAGTGAACAAAGGAGAAGACCAGCCAGTCTGATATAATCCATAATTTCAACACCCATAGGGTCAGCAGATAGCTCGTTCAAATCAAATGTTTCACCAGGTCTGAAGTTAGATAGATCCTGACAAATTAAACATTTAAAGGAATTAGTGTGAATTACGCGCATAGAAGCATAAATAAGCAAAGTGTATACCAGGCGCATGAAATTTGAGGCGCATAGAATAATTAGGCGCAAAGAGTCATAGGAACATAAGAGAGAACAATGAATCTAGGCGCATAATTATGGTAGGTGCATGAAATTTATGAGGCGCAGAGAAATACAAGGCGCATATTTAAGGTTCTATGAAATATACTAAGAAAAGTTTGAACATAAGAATTGACTAAGTATGAATTGGGGCGCATAATAAGTGTAGGCGCATAATGATATTAGGCGCATAAAGGATTGAGGCGCAAACGCATGTGAGCGCGAGAATCTCTTTGAGGCGCATAATGTCAATGTGCGCATAATCATACTAGGCGCATGAATTCATATATAGGCGCATTACTTATGTAGAAATGTAAACTGAGTATAAAAACACACAAACACATGCAAACATACATATGCAATTTTTCAGAATCAAAAAGTGAAAATTTTGAAAAACAAGTTTTGAAAATTTATGAGACCCAAGTCAAGCAGAAATAATGAAGAACACGAAGAACATGTCTTGAATGCTCGAAGAACACCAAGAACACCAAGAACACATAATTCGTGAAACTTCACCAAATCAAGCATACAATATATCAAAATGACCGCACGAAGACAAGGATAACAAATATGTAAATCAAAACAAGTAAAAATCAACACCGAATCAAAAAAAATGGATTCAAAGATCTTAAAAGCCGAAAAGTCGAAAATGGTGATTTTTCAGATTCGCACCAAATAGCGAATTGATCGTTGAAAAAGTTAGTTATAAAGACTCGAAATTGCAAAACGAACATAACCTAACGAACGATTTTGAAAACGGATCACCGAAGCAAGATTAATCAAGAAAAATGGGCATTCGGTTTTTTTTTTGAAAAAGACGAACACAGGAAAAAAATTCAGAAATTTAAAGAGTTTAAGAGTTAGAATTCATTACCATTTCGTCTTGGGTAGATTTTGTAGCTTTCTTCGGACCCATTAACGATATGTATAAGAAAAAAATAGAGAAACGAAAGAGAGAGAGAGAGAGAGAAACGGAGAGACTGGGAGAGAGAGAGAGTGTAGGGAGGTGCAGAGAGATGAGGGAGTTGGTGAGAAAGAGAGAGAGAGAAGGGAAGTGTATATATAGGTTGGGAAAAAAAATTGCACTGATATGGAAATAATACTGTCAAAAATTTAAAAAGATGGAAAGTTGAAAGGATGTGTATTTATGAGGGATTTTGAGAAACGGCGGCTCATCATGACATGTGTAAGGCGCATTAATGAGGGATATATGGATTTGAAGGGCATTAAATGCAGAATGACATAAAGAGTCATGATGTGACATATTGGGTAAAAAAAACTGCTCCACTATCCCTTTAGTTGTATGAGCAATTTTGACTAATTTTTGCACAAACCCCAAAAACATCTATTTTGGTGTAAGTTTGGGGTGCAAGAAATAAATCCCCAGAAAATAAAATTTTTGAAAAGCGTAAAACGAGGGAAAAATTTAATTGCACAAGTACCCTTGAACAATTAATGGAATGTCAAAAGACAGAGATTCCTATAATAAATGAACAGAATGAACATACCTGGTACTTGTGTATTTAATACGTTCAATCATTGAAATTGAATTTTGAGAAATGATTGAGCCGCAATAGTTAATGCGCGCATGAAGGAGCGCATTACCTTAACAGGGCGCATACTCATCTAGGCGCGCAAAATGACTTAAGAGGCATTGAATGCTAGGCGCGCGCTAGAATTTGGCGCGCAAAGAGTTGAGCGCGCAGAAGTATTAGGCGCGCATAGTTTCCTTGAAACTTTGAAAAATTGATTTAATCATTTGTACCTAATATACTCATAATTCAACATAAACATAAAATCATTAGTATTGACAAACCTATATTGAATTTAGTTGAGTTCAAGCATACCCATTTCGCCTCTCAAAAATATGAACCGTTTCGCGTCGAGTGCTTTCGTTAGAATGTCGGCGATTTGATAGTCGGTTCCCACGTGTTCCAAATGTATATTGCCTTTCTCCACGTGGTCTTTGAGGAAGTGATATTTGATGTCGATGTGCTTGGTCTTTGAGTGCATGACAGGATTTTCAGAAACTGCAATTGTTGATGTATTGTCGCAGTAGATGGGACAATTTTCTTCGATGATATCATAGTCCACCAATTGTTGCTTCATCCAGAGTATTTGGCAACAACAACTTCCCGCAGCGATATATTCGGCTTCGGTTGTTGAAACAGATACTGAAGCTTGTTTCTTACTCGCCCATGACACAAGTCTATATCCGAGGAAATGACAAGTGCCACTTGTGCTTTTCCTATCAATTGTGCACGCTGCATAATCCGCATCTGAGTAACCTACAAGTTTAAAGTTCGAATCTTTGGTGTACCAAAGTCCAAGGTTAACAGTGCCAGAGAGATATCTTATAATACGTTTCACAGCAATTAAGTGTGCTTCTCTAGGATCGGATTGATAACGAGCACAAACACAAACACTAAACATAATATCGGGCCTACTAGCAGTAAGATAAAGGAGTGAGCCAATCATACCTCGATAGAGCGTTTGATCAACACGTTTACCTTTTAGATCTTTGTCGAGTTTGTTGCCTGTGGCCATTGGAGTATCGTATGATTTAGCGTTCTCAAGTCCAAACTTCTTGATTAAGTCCTTTGTGTATTTGGATTGGTTGATAAAAATGCCTTCACTCATTTGCTTGATTTGAAGCCCGAGGAAGAATGTGAGTTCTCCCATCATGCTCATTTCAAACTTACTCTTCATTAGTTTCTCAAAACGCTTGCACAACAATTCATTAGTAGAACCAAATATAATATCATCAACATAAATTTGAACAAGTAATTTATGACCATTATGTTTGGCAATGAAAAGAGTTGTATCGATTTTACCGCGAGTGAAGCCTTTTTTCGATGAGAAACTTGGATAGTGTATCATACCATGCTCTTGGTGCTTGTTTGAGTCCATACAAAGCTTTCTGGAGTTTGTACACATGATTTGGAAATTGTGAATCTTCAAACCCAGGTGGTTGAGCAACATAGACTTGTTCTTGGAGTTCACCATTTAAAACGCGCTCTTCACATCCATTTGATATAACTTGAAGTTCTTGTGAGCGGCGTAAGCTAGAAATAATCTGATAGCTTCAAGTCTTGCTACGGGCGCAAAAGTTTCATCGTAATCAATTCCTTCTTCTTGCCTATAGCCTTGTGCAACCAATCTTGCTTTGTTTCTCGTGATGGTTCCATTCTCATCCATCTTGTTCCTGAACACCCATTTCGTACCAATCACTCCTGATCATTTGGTCTTGGAACAAGAGTCCAAACCTTACATCGTTCAAATTGATTGAGTTCTTCTTGCATTGCAATAACCCAATTAGGATCTTGGAGCGCTTCATCAGCCTTCTTCGGTTCAATTTGAGAGATAAAAGCAGTGTAAGCATCAAAGTTTGTAGCTCTCCTTGTACGAACACCAACTTGTAAATCACCGATGATATTAGCAATTGGGTGACCTCTAACTTCACGAATTTCAGGAGGTAAGTTAGGTTGAGTCGTAGAAACTTGAAGATCTTCAATTGGTACATCTTCACCAGATTCAAAGTCATTGAAATTTGGGGGTTGAACTGGCTCAGAATTGAAATTTGGGTTTACACCAGATGCAGCAGTAGAAATAGGCGCGTAAGAGGAATCATGAGGCGCATCATTTGAGTGAGGCGCAATAGAGGATTCAACAGGCGCATAATGCATTGAATTAGGCGCATTTGATGTAGATGGATTTCCTTGTGTTGATAGATTCTGATCTTGAGTGGGCGCAACATAAATAGGAGCACCTGTATCATTTAGCTCAATAGAATCATCAGCAACATTTGGAGCCAAATGTGGCTCAAGGAGAGAATGTTCATCAAATGTAACATGTACAGATTCAACTATCACTAATGTGGTTCTATTAAAAACACGAAAAGCTTTAGAGTGTTTGGCATACCCAACAAAATACCTTCGTCGGCTTTGGCATCGAATTTACCTCTATGTTCGTTTCCGTTGTAGAGGATATAGCATTTGCAACCAAAGATCTTGAAGAATGCAATGTTGGGAGTTCTACCACGCCAAAGTTCATACGGAGTCTTGTTGTGAAGTTTGTTGATGAGGGAACGATTTTGAGTAAAACATGCAGTGTTGATAGCTTCTTCCCAAAAGTACTTAGGCAATTTAGCTTCAGCTATCATCGTCTTTCCCGCTTCAATCAACGTTCTATTCTTTCGTTCAACAACGCCATTTTGTTGAGGGACTCCGGCGGTTGAAAAGTTGTGATCTATCCCATGATCTTCACAATATCGAGCAACACCGTTGTTCTTGAATTCTGTTCCATTGTCGGATCGAACACTAACGATGTCATCTTCTTTTTGGGTTTGGAGCAGTCGAAATAAGGTAGTGAGAATATCATAACAATCATCTTTTGTAATCATCATCTCTACCCATGTATATCTTGAATAATCATCCACCACAACTAGAGTATACTTGTTTCTTCGAATGCTTGCGGTGGAAACTGGTCCAAATAGATCAATGTGAAGCAGTTGCAAACATCTTGTAGTTGAAGGATTTGACTTGCTTGAGAATGACTGCTTCGGTTGTTTGCCAAGTTGACATGCGGCGCACTTTTTGTCATGATGATCAGCAACCTTGGGAAGTCCTTTGACAAGATTATTCCTGCTGAGTTTAGATAGATACTTGAAGTTCAAGTGACTTAAGCGCTTGTGCCACAGCCAACTATTTTCGTTCACACTTTTTGCTACAAAACAAAGATTAGTACTAGAGTTCATACTATGAAATCAATAATATAAATATTTGTCTTACGATATCCCGTGAGTAAGATAGCTCCAGTTTTGCCATTCTTGATAAGACATTGCGTTGAAGTGAAATGGCATTCTAATCCTTTGTCGCAGAATTGAGATATGGATAATAAGTTGTGCTTGAGCCCTTCCACGAGTGAGACTCTTTCAATGCACACTTTGTCTTTCTTGAGCTTTCCATATGCTACAACTTGGCCTTTGTTATTATCGCCAAATGTTACGGAGGGACCTCTTTCTTCATGGACATCTTCTAATAAGGATTCATCTCCAGTCATGTGTCTTGAACACCCACTATCGAGAATCCATTCATAATTTCTAGCTTTTGAAGATCCAGCCATGAAACAAAGAACCTGAAATATAGACATTTAAGCAGGTCCCCTTTATTCCTTTTGGGTCCTAGGGTTAGCAACTTTTGACAACCCACTCTTGCTTGACCTTAGGATTTTTACGTCCTTTGGCATTGGGAGTGAATCGCAAAAGGCATTCCACGGCTTGTGTCCTGAACAATCACAAATGGAAACCAATGATGAAAGCCACCAATCACGTGAGTTTTCACAAACTCTTTACTTTTCTTGGGATGGCATTCTTCTTTGGGTCAGATGAACTAGACTTAACAAAATCTTTCTTTTGAAATTTTGGAGCGCGCTTTTCTCGAGGGCGCATAGGGCTAGGAGGCGCACGGCGATGAGGCGCGTGGCTCTTAGGCGCATAATGAGCACTCGGAGAAGGAGCGCGCCTATTTCAAGAATGATTTTTGCTAGGAGATGGTTCATCTGTAGCTATATCTTCCCATTAGCTTTCCAAATTGCTTCGTTGGGTAGACATATGGAATGTTGTCTCTTGACTTTTCCTGTCCTTTACCATTGAATAGAATGTTTTTTCCTTGGGAATTTCAAGTTTGTTGGTTGGTAAATTCACTATCTCTTTCAGCACAGACATCACATTTAAAGTTGTCACTAGTTGATGAGAATCCCAAGCCACTTTTATCACCACTGACTTTTTGGGACTCAAATATATTCTCCATAGTGACACGAGAATTGGACCACTCATTTGTAATCTTTTTAAGATCAGTAATTTGAGCAACCAATTCATCGTTTTGAACTTTAAGAAGTGAGTTCTGTTCTGTTAGAAAAGTGTTTTTTAACAGTAAGAGGAGTCATGCTCTTTATCTGCTCCTTAAGGAGGGTGAGTCAGAATTAAGTAGAGATTTCTCGGTCTTAAGCTGGGAAATTTCATCACATGATAGTGCTAAAGCTTCCTTCATACTATCAAATCTAGTTAATTACCTTTTCAGCCTTCTTGAACAATTTTTCTTGTTCAGCAATCACTTCATCATTGATTTTGGAGATTGGAGCAGTTGGTTCAACCTGTGGTCTAATGTATGCTCCTTTTCTCAATTTGTTCCTTGCTCCAAGATCACATCGTGAGAATAACAATCCACCATCGTTTTGAGCCGGAGTGAGAGAAATCCTTGTTCAACGAGCTCGCTGATGGTTGGTCCTTTCTTTTTTCACTTCTTGAAAACCTGCAGATTTCTTGATAGGTTATTCAAGGCATTCATATCGGGAACATCCTTGGAGAAGTCATCATCAGAATCATAAGCATCAACTTCATCATCATTTGCCATCAAACAAACAAGTCCATCATCGGAATCTTCATCGCTCTCATCGGAGTCTGTTTCAATCCAAGTATTGTGCTCATTTGCTGGTGCTTCTTCTTCAGCAACCATTCCTTGTGTCGAGTGAACTTGGGAGTGAATTTAGAGTATGGCTGCTCTTCTTCTGCATATATTCAAATTTGGGATTGGGCAGCTTGATGCAAAATGTCCGGGTTTCCTGCAATTAAAACAAACAAGATCTTCTTTTCTTTTTGAATCACTGCTCCTTGAAAACTTTTGAGGAGCTTTGCTGGTAGATCCTTGAAATTTGTTGGTTGAGCCGGGTCTTGAGAATTTTCTGAACTTTTGAAATTTCTTCACAAATAAAGCGAAGTCTTCATCATCCATGTCTAATAGCTCAGAAGTAGAAATTTTGGGATCGGAGCTTTTCTCATCTTGTACAGGCGCAGGTGTAGGCGCAGGAGTAGGCGCTGCTTCTCTGTGCGCCATCATAGCCATAGATTTTGACTTTCCTTCAGTTTCACTGATTCGTTGGAGTTTGAGTTCGTAAACTTTGAGATTTGCATATAGGTTCCTTAAAGTCCAAACATCTAAAGTTCCAGCGTCTTCAAGAGCGCTAGATTTATGAAGGTATCTTGATCCAAAAGCTTGTAGAAAATTTACATTCAAATCTTTGTTGGTAAACTTCATGCCAAGTGAAATACATAGATTGATAATTTCACAGTAGCGTTCATAAGTTTGCCTTAAGTTTTCACCGGGGAGTTGAGAGAAATTGTTGAATCTCTTTTGAACTTCGTATTTCTTGTTCTCCTTGCAAACGGTGTCTCCTTCAATATGCTCTTCAATAGCATCCCATAGCTCATTTGCAGTAGCACAATGCATGACTTGTTGTTTCACGCCGTGCTTAGAGTGCTTAGAAGAATGTTTCTTGCTTTGCCATCATTTGCGACTCTTCTAATTTCTTCCTCGGTCCATTCTTCCCTTGGTTTTAGGACAGTAGGTGAGCAGCGTTGGTGCGTGGATTTGGATTCGCCTTCATCGGAATATAAGGTCCATAAACGACGGTGTCATGGAGCCTTTCATCGATTGAGTTGAGATGAGTCAACATGCTGAATTTCCATACGTCAAAATGATCTTCATCAAAGACCGGAACGTGAGTGTAGTTTGCAGTTGCCATAGGTTTTGAGTTTGCCATTTAGAATCGGCACCCAAGCTGTTAAGCTTGAAAAACGAAAAATGTTTTATAAAGGTGTTTGCTCTGATACCACTTGTTGGTCCCAAAGGGCAACAAGGGGTATGAAAAATAGCTAGAGGGGGGGGGTGAATAGCTGTTTTAAAATTCTTTTCGTACCCTTGAAAAACTCAATGGCGAATGCGCACTTTATCAAGTAAGCGTTATGAAATGCGCCTAAGTGAGTGAGTGAAATGCACAGCGGAATTTAGTAATGAAAATAGGCGCAAAGTGATAAAGGGAGCGCAACACACACACTAAGTATTTTGGCTCAAAGTGAGTGAAATAAGGAACTAAGGCAAATGATATAACAAACACAACACAATTCAGTTCAAACAATCTACAAAGAGTAAACAAGCAAGTAGTGAGTGAAAATAATAACTTGAAAGAAATAACAAGATAATAACACGAGCTATTTGGAGAGGTTCGATCAATGAAAGATCTACGTCCTCTACCAAGATGGTTAGTCTTGGATTTCTAATCGAGATCTTATATAATGAGGAGTGTTACAAATTACAATGTTGAGCTTATACACTAACTCAAGATCTATTACTATGAAAGAACAAATCCAAAACAATAACCGGTGTATCTCTAAAAGATGAATCTAAATGATTAATCTTAAAGAGGTGCGTGTGTGTTCTTAGTATCAAGGCTCTTTAGATCTTTGAGATGGAGAGCACAAGAAACTAAAGTGTTAAGGCTTTGAAGATCTGGGCTAAGGATGAAGGTATGAAGATGTTCTTGAGAAATCTGGAAAAACGAAGGCAATCTTCAAATCTTCAACAAATGCTTTGAGAGAGAAATTCTTGAATTCTTAGCAAACTCAGCAACTTCAAAATGTTGAAGTTATGGGTATTTATAGTGAACTTCAAAAAAAAACTAGCCGTTGGAAACTTGTGGATAAGATGAGCTGTCGCTCGTTGATTGGAGCATGCATATATTATAGCCATTTTGACACTCAACATAAATGTGACCGTTATGGACACGTGTCAATAGATTGGGCGTATATGCATCTTTTAACCACCGTTGGATCATTGGCGTAATTTTGAATTCTCTTCAAGTCTTCGAGTCTTCATTAAATCACTGAGTGTAAATCACCCATGATGAGGCGCGTTGAGCCATTAGAGCGCATGGTCCATTTGAGGCGCGTAACAAAACGCGTGGATCTTTGAGGGCGCGAGGCTATATGCGCGCTTGCGCTGAAAGGCGCATGGCGCATAGCATAAAGGGGCGCATAGGCGCGTGGCTCAAACTGAACTTGTGATTTATCTTGAATCTTGATCTTCTTGCCCTATTTCTAAGCCTATTCTATAACAATGGACAACTTAAAAAATGAAGTATAAATACTTCTTACATGTGGGTCTAAAGTCCATGAAATAAAACTTAGGTGATGGATCAATCAAATCTAATAAATCCTAATACATTAAAAACTAAGATATGTGTGGGATAGTCATACCCAACAACAAAGTTCTAAAAGAACAAGTTTAAATAACAAACCCAGAACATAGTATCAAAAGAAATACGAAAGAACACCCGAAAACCCAAAAATCAAAATTGTTCAAAATTTGAACAACAGACAAGAAATAAACATCAAACCAGCATATATGAATATATGTAAGCATAATCAACCAAAAATTGAACGAAAAAGCAGGAAAAACATTAGAAGACGAACAAGCTTTTACGAACAACAATGGCAGAAAAAGGATGAAATGCTAGAGTGAAGGGTTCAAGAAATCATACCATATCATCTTTGGTTTGTTTAGATGTAGACGGATCATTGGACACGGACGTTTCTTAGGTCCATTTAAATTTTGAAAAGAGTATGGGAAATTTGGAAGAAGAAAACAGAGTTGCAGAAGAGAGAGATGAATGATGAAGAAGGTAAAGAGGTAAAAAGAAATAAACTTTGTCTTTATACTCAAATAACTGTTCCTCGGTAATGAACGACGAGAACGGCGCACGATGGTCTCCAGTTGGCGTCCCACGTCACATAGAATTTATGCGGCAGAGAAAATTGCAAAAGGTCCTTATAATTGATATGACATAAGTAGGGACTGAAATGCAATTTCATACCTGAGCAGTTTGATTGAGCAACCGACTTACCTTACGTCTTCAGCGGTTTTCATGAAACTGATGTCTCTCTAATCTGATGCGTTTATATGTTTAAACGAATGACTTTGCTTTCTTGTCGGTTTTGAAAGAACCGATTTCATTTATTTTGACTCGTCAGTTTGATGGAGTATCTTGTACCGAACCATTTATTGATGCGGTTTCAATGATGACAGAACCGCACCTAGATGACTTTTCTAAGCATAGCCAAACACTTAAATAAAAGATATTAGAAATAATATATATAGATATGATATCTTAAGTTAGTTCTAACTAAATACCCATTTCTCCTCGTAAGTGATAGAACCTGGAATTTTCAAGCGGTTTGGTGAGGATATCAGCAATTTGATCATCTGTTCCCACCTTTGCTAGAAAAAT
>JAOWBW010002995.1:0-44824 GCA_026119855.1 Campanula takesimana
ACTCCTATAACCCAACCGATACCATATGGAATTGATCTAAATATTAGCATTACAACCTTGTACCACAACAACCCAATTTAACCCAAGTTCCCTATCGATCAAGCGACATATTGCCCCCAATATAAATTAGACCCAAGACTTCAAAATTAATATTGCCAACAGAATAAGCTAAATTCCCACCACAACCTTATAATAAAGATTTTCCTGATTTTCATATAGAACCTGACATTATATATATACCTAGTATGCTCCTAACAAAGTCAAACATACTCATATAGAAATATTCTCCACCTATCGATGGCACACAAGAAATTCATAGCATAAAGAAAGCTAAACCATACCACTTAACTCATCAATATCCCGCATAGGTGACATAACCAGATCACCTTGCCTCTATCAGTAGCGATCACGAAATTCCGTACTCGAGAATACACCTTAACATAAATCACTTAACGAGAACAAACATAAGAATATAGCACAAGACATTTCAACTTTACGAAATAGGTACGTTCAAGCCTTCAAAACTCGCACTCTCGATTCCAAGCCAACTACCCCAATGGAACCACACTATTGACACCATCCTATACTTAATATACCATAAGAGAAGGGAACACTCGACGTCAATATCACGACTTATAACTCAACCAACTTCTACCTTAACCTCATTCTTTCAAGAAAACTTAGTTTCTAAACCACTCAAAATCATAACATCCAAGTATTGAAACCTATTCAATATCAGAGTTCTTATTCTCCTTCAAGATCTAAACCATTGCTCTGATACCAACTGTCACGCCCCGGAAATCTTAAAAATCCATAAATAAAAAATTTACATAATATACATCTCCAAAATGTAATATACCAAACCGGGCGCGTGAATTCAACTATAAACCAATACCATCAAACAACACCTCAACGAGATTAACTCGGAGACTAGAAACAAATGCGGAAGCAAGAACAACTATTAACAAAAATACTCAAAGTACAACCGTATATACAAAACACTAAACGACTACGAACCCACAATAAAATACATAAAGGCTCCGAAGAGCAACTATCCCAATTACGATCAACCTGCTCAGAAGATTCCAGCTACAATAGACCTCACAACGCTACCACTTGCTTTCCTAGGGGGGGGGGTTAAGGAAAAACAATTTGAAACAGAAACGGGATGAGATAAAATCTCAGTAAGTTACTAATGCAACTACATGACATGCTAATATGCAATGACTAATAGCAATTAACATAAAACAGATAGCAGCGGAATAATAAGTGACATGCTGACGAACGGTAACATCCAATAATCAGTCAATAAATAAACATATAACAACAAATGAGAGGCTCCTATCGCCAACCGTCCCATACCGGTTGGAAATAACGACCAGCTCATCATGCAACACATAAAGCTGAAATAAACACTCATAAGTGGATACATAGCCAAGGTTTCACCCAACTGAAGAACCAAATAAAGGTCGATGCACAGCTTCAATAATCAACAAATCATCATCTTCATAATAGCATGAAAGCTGAAGAGAAATCCCCGGTCAGAAGCGACCGATCAACCCATCGATCAAAACCATCTTCATAGTAGCATAAAAGCTGAAGAGAAACCCGGTACCGGAACCAATAACCAAATGAAGTGTCACAAAGGATGGGAGACATGCCACAAAGTCATGCTCCAAGTAAAGCTAAAATGCACACAAAGGAGCTAGCTCTTCTCACATCCAAGGCCAATCTGGAGGAGGGTAATAATGGGGCAAAACAATGGTCAACATCACAATGGACTTGGCTGTGCCATCATAATGTTTCGCATCGCCCAAACACACACAAAATACCAGCTGGACTTTCAAGTAAAGGCTAAGTAATAAAATACTAGCACAATAAACACCATTGATTCCAAAGTAGGGAATCATACCAATTAATCACCATAAAAGGTGCAAACGATTACTCAAGAAGAGTTCAACAACAATAGCACAAGGAGTTCCTCATAAAAGAGTCCAACAACATTGACCATTAAAACATAATGATTCCAAGATAAGGCACGTACCAAGTACATCCTAAATATGATACCCACAAGTTAATCACAAAGAGCACAACCCAAACGGTCGCTCACCAATGGCACAATGACTATTACCAAAATGATCATAAACATTTACTCAGAAGATATACTAGGACTATGAACTCAACCATCTCGTCACACCTGGAATTCCAAATAAGAAATCCGAATGAATACATCTTAAGGTTAATCAAACCGTAGGTACCCAATTGCCAATTCACGCTTTATCTCCGTTCATAACGAACCCATTCTAAACACCCCAAACTAATCCATAAGGTTACACTTATTAGAACATGATCACGACTGGACTAAACCCTACACTTTGGTGTTCAGTAACCACCCTCTAGGTACTATAGGACATCGCCTAAAACCCTAGACCAAGGCTCACTCGAAAATCATTCGATTGGAACAATCACGAACACATCATAAGATGCCCAAACATATACCAAATGATCATCATAAAGATAAGTCAAACCAACAATATCTCAATAAGATGTTCCAAATCCCAATTAACACTTAATTAATTTCAAACACAAACTTGATCACAAAGGACCCAATTCTATCACTAGAGTGTACTACAATGATCACTAAGGTCGACTAGAAGGACACCCAAGATTTGGATCAAAACGCATTCTTCAACCACACAAAATAACAAATGAAAACTTTCAGAGGTTCTGTGCGGCCGCCCAAACTCAACTGTGCGGTTGCCCAAAAAGCCATCAAACAAGAAAAAAACCTTTCAGATAGATGTGCGGTCGCCCAAACATTTTTGGGCGGTCGCCCAATACTCTGGTCTGCCGGAATTCGGGAAGAACAAACTGGGTTCTTCCAATTTTAACCCAAAACAAAACTAAACCAAAATCCAACACTCTTAACTAGCATACTAAGGTACTAGAGCAACTTATGGGTCTAAGAGAACTCATATAACAACATTTAACAACCAAAATCAAAAATCAAACCCAACATTCATAAATCACCATTTTTGACCCAAAATCCAAATAAATTCCAAATAAATTGCAACCTCATCCAAACTTCAAATATAACAACAAAAGCATTATATGAACATGATATGAACATTTTAACATCAAAATGGGGAAAAGTAACTTACTTGAAAATAATGAAAGATGACGGAATTCAATTCTTTTTGGTTCTACGCGATCCTATCGACGATCTAAACACATTTCAAGTTTTAAGAAATGAGAGATTATGAGAGGAAGATGAAGAAAATGAAGAGAGAAGGTAGAGAGAAACTTACCCATTTCTATGGAAGGAGAGAGAGAGTGTGTGTGCTGGGAGAGAGAGAGATGAGAAGTGAGGGAGAAGGAGGGGAAAAGAGGGTGTAAGTAGGATGATTAGAGAATTTACACATAGACCCCCTCCCCTACACACTAACACAATAATCTTATACTCCCCACTAACAACTAAGACTCAACACTTCTACACTAGCACAAATGACCCAAATAAAATGCTAGTCATAATTTATTATAACACATAAAATGCACACATAAATTATTAATTAAATAATAATTTAAATAAATAATTAAGCAAATAAATAAATAATAATTATTTATTACTAATAAAATAGAGCCTAGTTTTCGGGTCGTGACATTCACTCCCCCTTAAAGAAAATTCGACCCGAATTTTAAATTACTTACCCGAAAGACCAAATAGGTACGGATACGGTAGTTCTGCCATTTCTCAAATTCCTCACTTGTCCAATCTAACCCACTACAAGGTAACCTTAAATGATGCTTACGATAACACTACCTCTTGAACCGAATCATTCCATCATTATCTTCATTACTAATCAAAAATCCGTACTCATGATCGAAGAATCCAAATTATTTCCACACATAATTCTCGAGACATCTCAAGCTCGCCTTATTCATAACCTTAACTACACCGCAAAGGTACTTCTATTTGTAAATCGCATACTCGGTATTATTCCCCTGACATTCAAAACATTACCATCACGAGCTAAATTAGCTTTTAAAATATGAAAGGCTAAAGAAATTTTTCCATCCCCATAATATTCACCAAAGGCTATATCTCTAAGGATTCCCCATTATAGTGCTCTCGCTCTAGGTAGCACCTTAAACTAGAGGTGTAATATAAACCCAAAATTTTAATACAAAATGTTCACTTAAATCTACGCCATAATATCATCGTCATAAAACTCCAATCCTTGAAAGCCTAAAATAATTACGAATACGCAACAGTCCGAAAATGATCTAAATTTTATCTTCAAGGGATTTCCTCTAGCTCCCTTTTTAGTTAATAATCTGTGCTCATATACCCAAGGAAATCAACAATCTCAAATCCTCAATAGCTAACCCAAGTTAGTCTTTCACGCATACATTTATTAACCTAATGATACTTAGGCTCAATAGTACTACCATCATAATAAACCAATTAGCTAGCAACGTTCCAACTGACCCAATACCAAATCGTAGTATTCTTTAATATGCCCAAGTATTGATACTCCACTTCCTTCACATACTCTTGATCCAATTCGGGAAACGCCACCAAGAAGGGATTTAGAACCATAGAACCACTATCTAACCAAAATTTCAAAATGCCTTAACATAGATCGAGAAATTATTACTCTCCCAAAATGTACTTAGTCCTTTCTAACTTAACACGCTTACCACCATTAATGATCATAACTCCTACCACAAACTCATTATCCATAACAAATCGTACACCTCTCCATGCTAATCCATTCCGATGCATTCACGGAGGTGTACTAAAAGTGACCAAAATTTTCCTCAAGAGATTCTCATTGAATCCTCAACTCCTATAACCCAACCGATACCATATGGATATTGATCTAAATATTAGCATTACAACCTTGTACCACAACAACCCAATTTAACCCAAGTTCCCTATCGATCAAGCGACATATTGCCCCCAATATAAATTATACCCAAGACTTCAAAATTAATATTGCCAACAGAATAAGCTAAATTCCCACCACAACCTTATAATAAAGATTTTCTGATTTTCAATATAGAACCTGAACATTATATATATACCTAGTATGCTCCTAAACAAAGTCAAACATACTCATATAGAAATATTCTCCACCTATCGATGGCACACAAGAAATTCATAGCATAAAGAAAGCTAAACCATACCACTTAACTCATCAATATCCCGCATAGGTGACATAACCATAGGTGATAACAGATCCCTTACCTCTATCAGTAGCGATCACGAAATTCCGTACTCGAGAATACACCTTAACATAAATCACTTAACGAGAACAAACATAAGAATATAGCACAAGACATTTCAACTTTACGAAATAGGTACGTTCAAGCCTTCAAAACTCGCACTCTCGATTCCCAAGCCAACTAACCCCAATGGAACCAACACTATTGACACCAATCCTATACTTAATATACCATAAGAGAAGGAACACTCGACGTCAATATCACGACTTATAACTCAACCAACTTCTACCTTAACCTCATTCTTTCAAGAAAACTTAGTTTCTAAACCACTCAAAATCATAACATCCAAGTATTGAAACCTATTCAATATCAGAGTTCTTATTCTCCTTCAAGATCTAAAACCATTGCTCTGATACCAACTGTCACGCCCCGGAAATCTTAAAAATCCATAAATAAAAAATTTACATAATATACATCTCCAAAATGTAATATACCAAACCGGGCGCGTGAATTCAACTATAAACCAATACCATCAAACAACACCTCAACGAGATTAACTCGGAGACTAGAAACAAATGCGGAAGCAAGAACAACTATTAACAAAAATACTCAAAGTACAACCGTATATACAAAACACTGAACGACTACGAACCCACAATAAAATACATAAAGGCTCCGAAGAGCAACTATCCCAATTACGATCAACCTGCTCAGAAGATTCCAGCTACAATAGACCTCACAACGCTACCACTTGCTTTCCTAGGGGGGGGGTTAAGGAAAAACAATTTGAAACAAGAAACGGGATGAGATAAAATCTCAGTAAGTTACTAATGCAACTACATGACATGCTAATATGCAATGACTAATAGCAATTAACATAAAACAGATAGCAGCGGAATAATAAGTGACATGCTGACGAACGGTAACATCCAATAATCAGTCATATAAATAAACATATAACAACAAATGAGAGGCTCCCTATCGCCAACCGTCCCATACCGGTTGGAAATAACGACCAGCTCATCATGCAACACATAAAGCTGAAATAAACACTCATAAGTGGATACATAGCCAAGGTTTCACCCAACTGAAGAACCAAATAAAGGTCGATGCACAGCTTCAATAATCAACAAATCATCATCTTCATAATAGCATGAAAGCTGAAGAGAAATCCCCGGTCAGAAGCGACCGATCAACCCATCGATCAAAAACCATCTTCATAGTAGCATAAAAGCTGAAGAGAAACCCGGTACCGGAACCAATAACCAAATGAAGTGTCACAAAGGACGGGAGACATGCCACAAAGTCATGCTCCAAGTAAAGCTAAAATGCACACAAAGGAGCTAGCTCTTCTCACATCCAAGGCCAATCTGGAGGAGGGTAATAATGGGGCAAAACAATGGTCAACATCACAATGGACTTGGCTGTGCCATCATAATGTTTCGCATCGCCCAAAACACACAAAATACCAGCTGGACTTTCAAGTAAAGGCTAAGTAATAAAATACTAGCACAATAAACAACCATTGATTCCAAAGTAGGGAATCATACCAATTAATCACCATAAAAGGTGCAAACGATTACTCAAGAAGAGTTCAACAACAATAGCACAAGGAGTTCCTCATAAAAGAGTCCAACAACATTGACCATTAAAACATAATGATTCCAAGATAAGGCACGTACCAAGTACATCCTAAATATGATACCCACAAGTTAATCACAAAGAGCACAACCCAAACGGTCGCTCACCAATGGCACAATGACTATTACCAAAATGATCATAAACATTTACTCAGAAGATATACTAGGACTATGAACTCAACCATCTCGTCACACCTGGAATTCCAAATAAGAAATCCGAATGAATACATCTTAAGGTTAATCAAACCGTAGGTACCCAATTGCCAATTCACGCTTTATCTCCGTTCATAACGAACCCATTCTAAACACCCCAAACTAATCCAAAAGGTTACACTTATTAGAACATGATCACGACTGGACTAAACCCTACACTTTGGTGTTCACTAACCACCCTCTAGGTACTATAGGACATCGCCTAAAACCTAGACCAAGGTTCACTCGAAAATCAATTCGATTGGAACAATCACGAACACATCATAATATGCCCAAACATATACCAAATGATCATCACAAAGATAAGTCAAACCAACAATATCTCAATAAGATGTTCCAAATCCCAATTAACACTTAATTAATTTCAAACACAAACTTGATCACAAAGGACCCAATTCTATCACTAGAGTGTACTACAATGATCACTAAGGTCGACTAGAAGGACACCCAGATTTGGATCAAAACGCATTCTTCAACCACACAAAATAACAAATGAAAACTTTCAGAGGTTCTGTGCGGCCGCCCAAACTCAACTGTGCGGTCGCCCAAAAAGCCATCAAACAAGAACAAAACCTTCAGATAGATGTGCGGTCGCCCAAACATTTTTGGGCGGTCGCCCAATACTCTGGTCTGCCGGAATTCGGGAAGAACAAACTGGGTTCTTCCAATTTTAACCCAAAACAAAACTAAACCAAAATCCAACACTCTTAACTAGCATACTAAGGTACTAGAGCAACTTATGGGTCTAAGAGAACTCATGTAACAACATTTAACAACCAAAATCAAAAATCAAACCCAACATTCATAAATCACCATTTTTGACCCAAAATCCAAATAAATGCCAAATAAATTGCAACCTCATCCAAACTTCACATATAACAACAAAAGCATTATATAAACATGATATGAACATTTTAACATCAAAATGGGGAAAAAGTAACTTACTTGAAAATAATGAAAGATGACGGAATTCAATTCTTTTTGGTTCTACGCGATCCTATCGACGATCTAAACACATTTCAAGTTTTAAGAAATGAGAGATTATGAGAGGAAGATGAAGAAAATGAAGAGAGAAGGTAGAGAGAAACTTACCCATTTCTATGGAAGGAGAGAAAGAGTGTGTGTGCTGGGAGAGAGAGAGATGAGAAGTGAGGGAGAAGGAGGGGAAAAGAGGGTGTAAGTAGGATGATTAGAGAATTTACACATAGACCCCCTCCCCTACACACTAACACAATAATCTTATACTCCCCACTAACAACTAAGACTCAACACTTCTACACTAGCACAAATGACCCAAATAAAATGCTAGTCATAATTTATTATAACACATAAAATGCACACATAAATTATTAATTAAATAATAATTTAAATAAATAATTAAGCAAATAAATAAATAATAATTATTTATTACTAATAAAATAGAGCCTAGTTTTCGGGTCATGACAGACGAGCTTAGGATCCTGCATTCCCTTCAAACCCTAGTCCTAAACCTAGGAAATTCCTTCACCTTAGTCTCAAAGTATAGGAAGCTTACAATCCTTAACCTTAAAACCTAGCCTAAAGCCTAGGTTACCATGAACATTTCCAAGCCATAGTCACCAACCCCAGAAAATGGTGAACCCTAACATCAAGCTTAGTAAACCCTCCACAAAATCAATCCCTCTTTCCAGTGGTCCCTAGTCTCAAGCCAAGGAAGTCACAACCTTTCTAACTCCCAGACTTATGTCTAAAAGCCAACGCCTTTGCAACCTCTGAGCCTACCACAACTCTAAGCCCTAGCCTCGAAGCCTAGGATATTTCTAAAACGCTAGTTCCAAATTTGCGGTCCTTAACGCCAGTTTTCCTGAACACTTCTAAACCCTAATCTTTAGGTCCTCATTCCTCAAAAGCCTTAGGTCCTACCCTAAGCAACCAACCAAAAGGTTCCTTACCTAATGCCTTGGCTTGTAGCCTCGTCTTATGCATGCCCTCCTAATTTAAGACAAGTGGAGCCTAAACACTATGCTCTCCATGATTATCCTTGCTCACAAGATATTAGAGACTCCCCGAGAGTCCCTCACCTTTATGACTCCCCAAGAGTCTATCACCTTTGTGACTCCATGAGAGTTTATCCCTTTTGCAACTTCATAACAATCCGTCATCTTCGCGACTCATGATAAGTTTGCCAGCTTTATGACTCTGCAAGGGTCTATTGTCCTTTAGAACATCATTTGGTTTTAAAAAGCCTAAAAAAATCTCTAAATTATCCTTTGTTTAAAAACTATCGTGGTGACCAGGAGTTATCCCTACTACACGAATGTTTCATCTCTTTAAAAACTATCGTGGTGACCGGGAGTTATCCCTACTGCACGAATGTCTCATCTCTTTAAAAACTATCGTGGTGACTGGGAGTTATCCCTACTGCACGAATGTTTCATCTCTTTAAAAACTATTGTGGTGACCGGGAGTTATCCCTACTGCACGAATGTTTCATCTCTTTAAAAACTATCGTGGTGACCGGGAGTTATCCCTACTGTACGAATCTTTCATCTCTTTCAAAACTATCGTGGTGACCGGGAGTTAACCCTACTGCACGAATGTTTCATCTCTTTCAAAACTATCGTGGTGACCGGGAGTTATCCCTACTGCACGAATGTTTCATCTCTTTAAAAACTATCGTGGTGACCGGGAGTTATCCCTACTGCACGAATGTTTCACCCCTTTAAAAACTATCGTGGTGACCGGGAGTTATCCCTACTGCACGAATGTTTCATACCTTTAAAAACTATCGTGGTGACCGGGAGTTATCCCTACTAAACGAATGTTTCATCTCTTTAAAAACTATCGTAGTGACCGGGAGTTATCCCTACTTGTTAGTACCCGACCTGAAAATGAGTTTATTAGGACTTTCCCGAAAATACAAGGACTTTATAGGAATTAGAAGCCTTGCAAAGACTTGTTCCGGAATCCCGAAATACCTCATTTATGACAAAATCTATCAAAATAGGTAATAAATGGTTTCCTTAAAACCATGCAGAAACCCTAGCTTGAAAATTAAGTCAGCCAGCAACGATGGCCACGCGGCTACATTCGCCCAAGCTCCAACCTTGGCCACGCGGCCAACGTCGCCGCCGCCCTCCATCTTGGCCACGCGGCCACATCCGCTCCGGATGATCCTGACCGTCATATCTCTCCATCAGTTTCCTATTTAAAGACCTCCCTTGCCTCATAATAGGGGAGATCCGAATTTGAGAGTTCTTAAACACAATTTTGCTCTCTAATTAGCATTCAAACCTCCAAGAAGATCAAGGTTTATTTCTTGCCAACATAGGTAAGTTTTCTAACTTATTTCTTCACGTTCTTGCATTATTTCTAATGTAGATCTTTAATATTCATGTTCTTGCATGTTTATTCATAGTTTCTTCATATGCTTCGCATGTTCTTTCATATGTTCATATATGTTCTTCATATGTTCATCGTGTTCATAGATTGAAACCTTATTTATGCTATATTTAGGGTTGCGATCTTCATGTTTGCATGTTATTTCATAGCCGATGATGATCTAGGGTTCATCGACCGAAGGATGATCTAGGAACTACTTCTAAACCCTAATCTTTAGGTAATTCCCCCTTCATTATGCATAATCCCGATTCTTCTGCCTATTCTAAATTCTTCTCGAACTACGCTGACCTGAGCTTCTCACATTGAGAGGAACGTAGGCAATCTTCGGATCCGGTCTCAAGCACTAACATACTACTAACACATTCATCATGATAGAAAGACCGATCATTCGGGCAATAGGAGTGATAACGTTCAATATTCTTCTCTTGTTGTAATTTGACCCCCGAACCCACTAAAAATGCTTTTTTCAATGTTTTGGCTTTAATTAAAACGGCGTGGCGACTCTCATAATTTTAATGTTACTATGAATATTCCAAAATTCAAACACACGTATTCACAATGGCGACTCCGCTGGGGACTGCTTTGAAACTTTTTCAAACTTAGTAGGTCTAACTTTCGTCACATCATGATGCTTGCCATGTTTACACATGCACACACTTGCCATGTTTAGACATGCACACACCTGCCATGTTAAACATGCACACACCTGCCATGTTTACACATGCACACACCTGCCATGTTTACTCATGCACACAACTGCCATGTTTACACATGCACACACCTGCCATGTTTACACATGCACCACATGCACACTTGCCATGTTTTCACGTGCCCCCTACAGTTAAGCCATGTTTACACATACACCCGCGCACTCCGCATCCGTTAATACTCGTACCTTGTACCTTGTACCATGTACCTTTGTTATTTTCGCCTTAGTATTAGGGTCAAACAAAACTCTGCTATGCTCCCTTGTACATTATTTTCCTTCTCCTGCATTGCATTGCATAGCATCATTCAAACATTCAAAACTTCTCTCTTTTCTCCTTAAAAAGAATTAGTTTCTTGCACACACTACCACTAGTCCGTGTCAGCACTGCACAGGTCCCTACTACCCGGAGTATTCGATGTGCAGAAATTTGTGCGCTACTGCCTCACATTTTTCGAGTCACTCTTCTACTCCACTCACCGTGTACGTTCCGCGAGCGGTGGGAACCTTAACCTAACTCGTGTTAACCCACACATAGAGATTAGGACACTCCTCGGACCACCCATTTAGGATGTAAATAAATGCAAAACTTTTCGCAAAATAAAATGTGCATTGCATCTAGGCGACCTCTAAGGTCCATCGCTCATCCGTTGGGCCATCATTGCGATCCATTTGGGTCTACCCTTCACCTTCGACCGCCTAGGTCAACCTTCTCAACCTTTGACCGCCTAGGTCAACCTTCTCAACCTTTGACCCCCTAGGTCAACCCTTACCAACTTTTGACCTCCTAGGTCAACCTTATCCGCCTGTGACCCCTTAGGTCAACCTTTGACCTCCTAGGTCAACCTTTGACCGCCTAAGTCACCTTCTCAACCTTTGACCCCCTAGGTCAACCTTGACCGCCTAGGTCAACCCTCTGAACCTTTGACCTCCTAGGTCAACCTTTGATCCCCTAGGTCAACCTTATCAACCTTTGACCGCCTAGGTCAACTTTATCTACCTTTGACCCCTTAGGTCAACCTTTGACCCCCTAGGTCAACCCTTACCAACTTTTGACCTCCTAGGTCAACTTTATCCTCCTCCGACCCCTTAGGTCTACCCTTGATCTCCTAGGTCAACCTTATCACCTTCGACCTCTTAGGCCAACCTTTGACCCCATAGGTCAACCTCATCCGCCTTTGACCTCTTAGGTCAACCTTTGACCCCCTAGGTCAACTTAATCATCTTTGACCTCTTAGGTCAACCTTTGACCTCCTAGGTCAACCTCATCCTCCTAGGTCAACCTTTGACCCCCTCGGTCAACATTATCACCCGTTGACCTCTTAGGTCAACCTTTGACCTCCTAGGTCAACCCAATCACCTTCGACCTCTTAGGTCAAACTTGGACTCCTAGGTCAACCTTATCCGTTTTCGACCTCTTAGGTCAATCTTTGATCCCATAGGTGAACCCAATTACCTTTGGTCCTAACCCGCTTTGGTCAAACCGTCATCTTGACCCACCTAGGTCATTATTTGACCCACCGTCGTCCAGACCAACCTAGGTCAACCCGTTTAGGTCCACACACCATCCTTGACCCATTTTGGTCAACTTGTCCATCTTAGGTTAAAACTACCCCTTCACCTTTGACCCGTCAAGGTCACCCCCGACCCACTTAGGTCGACTTACCTATCTTGGATCCATCTAGGTCAATCTCCAACCTTCCTTAGTCCACCAACCCGAATAGGTCAACCTTAGACCCGCTTAGGTCAAACCATGTCTATCCCGCTTAGATCATCCCATAGGCAAACCGCTACAACCCGCTATCTTGATTCATTTACCATATAGGTCAATCCAACCCTTCTCATTTAGGTCGACCTATCCTTTACCCATCTAGGTCAACCCACCATTATCGTCGCATCCTAGCTTGAACCATTTCTTGTCTCAAACCTTAGGTCAAATTTAGGTCAAACCTTAAGTCAAACCTTACCCGATTCCTATAGGTCTTCCTCACCCATGCTTGACTAAAGACCGAGTCATCTCCCTCTTTTTGACCCCTATAGTCATCTCTCGCCTCTTTTTAAAAGTCTAACTTGACCCGAACTACGGCGACCTGAGCCTCTTATTGTGTGGGACCTCTCCCTCATGGTAAGGGGAACGTAGGCAACTTCGGCCCGGTCAAACTTTCAAATTCTTTTCAAAAATGCATTTCAAAGTGTGGAGACCGACTCTTTTCCAAAAGTGATTTTATAACGATGCCTTTTCATTAATTATAAATCTAAGCTCAATTCAAAGACATAATTCCCCCACAACTATTGTAGATCCTCCATCATGTCTGTTGAAAGGAACATCGAAGTTGCAAATGAAGCTATTACCCAAGGGCTCGAGACAAATCTCCACACCAATACTGATCTCAATGAGCAAGCGCTCCATTTCAAGACTATCCTCAACGAGCAAGCAACCCTCTTCCGGACCGCTCTCGACGAACAAGAATCCTACTTTGAGACTGTCCTCCTCAAGCAAGTCGACCGCTTTCAAAAGGAGATGTGCAAGGCTCTAAAGGACACCGAGAAGCGCCTTCACTCTGATATTTATTCCATTTATGATTACCTCGGCCGAGTTCTCCCTCTTGCTCAATTTCAACACCCGTACGCTCCTCAAATGTATGGGCCATCACAGATTTCCCCCGTTGGGATGCCTCCTAAGACTACTCATCAACGACAGGTACCGGTACCTAAACCACCCTCAAAGACAGATCGGAAGGACGAATGCGAGTACAATGACTTGGGTATGCCGTTAGCCAAACTCTTCAAAAGTCTAGTTCAAGCCGGCAAGTTGTCTCATTTGTTCAACTATGAACCAAGTAGGGAGAAGCAAGGCTTGGATCCCTCCAAACACTGCCAATACCACCATTACATTGGGCATGACACCGAAGATTGCCTCCAGTTAAGGAGAAAGAATCAAAGCCTCATTGACAGCGGAGCCATCACCCGCCGACGGAATACATGGGCATGGGCAAAAGAGGAAATTGGGGCTACCTCCTTTAAATAAAAGAAAAGAAAAGGGTCATTCAGTCTTTGTAGGTTCTAGAGTGTCCTTAGTCAAAAGTCCACCTTGGACGATTTTTGTTTCTTTAAGTAAAAGTCCACCCCGGACTAGTCAGTTTAAATCTTTTAGTTTCAATAAAAGGGTATTTATTTCGTTTCTTTTCTCTCTAGACTTGAGACATAAGCTTGCATATATCAATTTCATGAAAATTGTCTTATTCACCATTTTCACTTGATTGCTATATCTTTATATGATGAATTAATCTTAATCTTACTCATTAATGAGGACTCATTAAAAGGTAAATGGACCCACAAACCATTCACATAACTAAGTAAACGATTAATCTCAAAATAAAAAATGATTCGATCAATTGGGATGAACGAATCACTTTCTCTTCTCTCTACATTCTACCCCCTTACACTCTCTCTATACACTCACCCCTTGTACACACTTCATGTACACTCTCTCTATACACCTTCTCCCATGCACTATCCTCATACGCCTCTCATCCCACCAATAGACCCCTTTTTATAAGGTCGTGACAAAGAAATGGACTGCGGTTGCTCATCATCAAATAGACATCCATGCTCTCACAATTTAAAGGGTGGGTTTGTTCCCTTCATGAGTACTACATGCCGTTACACTGGGGCTGTCCGTATTCCATCGCAATTGTAAGAAAAGTGCACGAAGTCATTCATGCCATTAATTGGTGCACGTGATAATCCAATGGAGCTCTACCGGTGAAAATCAAGGGGCTAGGATGCCCGCCGCCAGCAAAAGGCCGCTTGAACTATAAGGAAGCTACCTCGCAATCGAGAGAGGCGAAAGCAAACTAGGGGCTTATCTTGCCTAATGTTTCATGTACAAATATAAAAAAAATATATATATATGGCTCGCTAGGTTGAAACCCAAAGGGAGACCTAGGCAAAAGTTAGAGCATTGCACAAAAAGAAGCCCGCTAGGTTGAAAACCCGAAAGGGCGGCCTAGGCAAAAAAAAGGGTGTGCACAAAGAGATAGAATAAAAAAAAAAAAGAAAAATAGAAGGGGCTATCACCATAGAAAAGTAAAAGTCCCATTTTATTTTCACTTCAAATGTTCTATTTTTCTTTCTTTCCCTACAAAGAAGATTAACGCGGTAGCAGCAGCCATGACAACTACAATGGAGCAATCCACCGCAATGAGCTGCAATGAAGCAATCCAAAGCAACAAGCTACAACGGAGCAACCTATCGCGACAAATGAACCTCATACTCAAACCCAACTCCATCATCAGCCAGGATATCCCCGAACTACGCGGACCTGAGCTCCTCACCTTGAGGAGAACGTAGGCAACCTTAGGGTCCGGTCCAAAATATACACAACCCACCTCGTAGCCAATTTTCCTTCTCTTCTCTCTTGCCTCATATTTCTACTCACAATTGATCAAAACATTTATTAATTTGAGGTTACTTGTTTAACAATTAACCATAACTCATTAACTAATCAACGAGGTCCATTCTCGAGCAATCAAATGAGAATCTTGAATAAAACGATTTTCAAAATGACTCGACAAGTCTTCTGTTCTACAATCTAGGAAAGAGCTAAACACTTACTTTCTGTCAAGCAGGGGCTTCCTTCCTTTTATATACACTCAGTTGTCCAAAGAGTCAAAATGCGAGTACTATCTCTCTCTCCCTCTCACTATCACCAAAATGCCCCCAGTAGACACCCCGCCTTGGACCGCTCACCCCGATTGCACATTTGATTTTGTGTTTTTCCCATTTTAAGTGTTTCTCGTTAGTTTCTGTCACTTCCGTTAAGTTTCTGACTGACTTCGTTAAGTCCAGGGACTAAACTGAATGACAGGGCTGACTTTCTAGTCCATTCTGTCAAAATTGCCTTCTCTAAGTCGCGCGCCTCCGACAGAAGGAGCCAGACGCGCACGCCTCCCACCCCCAAAGCAGGAAGCGCGCACCTCTGGGCGTCAGTTACAGATTTCTGGCCAGGATTCCCTCCCTTGCTCAATTTACAAGATTTTGCCCGGAAGGATTTCTTGGTGACTGAGTTTTGGCACCAAAAACACCCCTCTTTTGCCTATAAAAACCTCCCTTTACCTCCATTTTCAAGGACCGAAGAGTGAACTTACAAAAACTATACCAAAATCACTTTCTAAAGGTTCTCCAAGGATTTCTTCAAGCAATATTTGAAGTTCTTCAAATTGTAGGTAAAAGTCTATCTTTTCCTTTCTTTTCTACTTCATCTCCTCTCTCTCTTTTACTCTAATCAAATGTGCAATCACCCAAATCATTTTGGGACATGACTCTAATGATCACCTCATCTCATTGAGGTTGGTTAAGGAGTTATCTCCTACATTCCAAACTCTATTTTAAACCCCTTTTCATGACTTAAAGAAGAAGAAGAAGAATGTTATTATTCATGTAGATTTTGATCAAGCAAGACCAACTTTAGTTGGGCGAGATGGGTGTTTCGGTACTTCCTATCTCGTAATCTAACCCCCGAACCTCAAAACAAAGAATCTCTGTTTTCGTAATCAAACTTAGGCTACAATCAATAGGTTTTTCTTATGTTCCTCAAAACATAGGTGGCGACTCTAAATCAAGTTAGACATCCTAGGATAATTCACCGCTCTAGCCAAGCCGTGGTTCCCTCGGGGTATCTACAGTGGCGACTCCGCTGGGGACTTTTGAGGGTTAAACTTGCATTCTGATCGAAATCTACATCTTTTCTGGGCATTCTGATTCCTGATGGGGGGCGCGCGCGTCGGGCCGTTTAAGCCTAAGGCGCGCGCATCCCGCATCAAGAACCAGAATCGCCCCTTCTTCTTCATGTTCTTCATCTTCTTCTTCTGCTATTCTGCACTAATCACTTCTGCAGGGGTTACAATATGAACATAGGACCAGGGCAATTCCCTGAGTCCAAAGTCTGACATTCTGACAGGTGTTACCAGAAGCGCGCGCCTCCCATAAGCATTGCGCCATGCGCGCGCGTCCCACATCAGCACTCAGAGGCGCACGCTTATGGGTTGATTCCCAGAACAGAAACAGGTTTCAGTGACTGAGCAGAACGGTGGGGTGTGGTCACAGTTTCCTGCATCAGAACAGAGTTGAACCCTCGGACTGTTTTAATTTTGTGTTTTATTTACCGGTCACACGGGTGGTTCGGGAGTTGTAATTTATGTGCTTATGTGTTTGTTTTCTTTCTTTTCAAAAAAAAATTAAAAAATAAAAATAAATAAATTTTTTGTCACTTGTTAGACCTCACACTACATGCACATATTCCTATGAACTGCTCACTATCGAGTCGCACAAGTCCAACCCCAAAACCGTCGAGGCCCGTCCTAGAAAGTTTCAAGCTCCACCAGACCTTGGCTCTTTCGAAGCGGTAAACCTCAGCCCGTGGCGTAGTTCAAGACTACATGCCGGGGGTGACCTTTGAGCCTCATATTCAAGCCGAGCACAAACCACACAATTCTAGTTAGGGTCTAACACTCCGTGACTCAAGTCGGTTTCCATGTACCGAGATTTCCCTAAACTAATGTCTTCAAATCATACATGCCAACTTGTTGAAATGGACGCAATAAAAATCCGTCCCCAAAAGTGGTTATTTTGGACGAAAATAAAAATCCGTCCCCGCATGTATGTTTTACTACATTAATTTAGTTTAATCCCGATACATGTAGGATTCACAAGCGCGATGGAATCCGATGAGTATATGGGACCGCGAGATGGTCTATATACTAGTGTGACGATTCCATTATTTTCTTAGAAACCCCAAAAGGGATTCATTCCCTCCGACTTATATAAAAAAAAAAAGGAGTCTTTTCTTATGTGGTTCGAGTCGTGTGCCCAACTGTGTGTTCTAAGCCTCTTCATGGACCGCAAGTGTTACGCAAGACTGACAAGGGCCTCTTCTGCAATATAGGTTCAATTGGTACTTACAGAGTCTACCGGGATTCAGCAAATCGGTTAGTCCGTGAAGAGATCACTCCAACAGCTCCAACATCAACCATGACCGGCAGCAGCAACACCATGTCTCTCGAACAGCTCTCAACTATGGTCCAACTCCTCCAAGAGCAAGTCTCCACCCTTAATAAGGAGGCACAAATCAAAGACGACATTTGGCAATCCTTCCTCGACAGCCAAAGGGAGGCCCACGAGGCCGAGATGGAGCTAATGAAAGAAAAGCTCACTAACCTTGCCAAGGGGAAAAAAGAACAATGACGATGAATCCGAGTGGACCGAGGGTTTGTTCAAAAGTCCTTATGTCAACACCCGCACCAAGAAAATGGGGAACCAAGTTCCGAGAACAATGAGCCCAAAATGGTGGATTCTATCATGGCCTACATCGACCAAAATTCAATGGGCTCAACATGGGAAAGGCTCCGACACAAGCCTTTATCAATCATCCATCCTCATGAGTACTATGGACGCTCTTCCCGATAAGTTCAAGATGCCCGACATAAGCAAATTCAGGGGCAACTCTTGTCCCATGGCTCACATTGAAACTTATATTTGGGCAATGGTTCCGAAGAAGGTCTCCCCAAGGTGATGGCTCAATGCTTTCCTCTCACTCTCGAGGGGGCGGCAAAAGATTGGTATGCTACTCTCCCGCTCACTGTCCGTCTTGATTGGGACTCCGCCATGCTTGCCTTCAAGAACCAATACCAAGGCAACACCACTCACCGCCGGCCCACAAGGAAAGAGCTAGAGAACACTACTCAACGAGACAATGAGTCTTTCATCGACTTCACAAGGAGATGGAATGATAAACTCTCTGAAATTGTTGAGAGGCCAAACACAAAAGAGCAAATGGACATCTTTCTCAAGTGTCTCAAGATTGATCTCCGCACCCACCTAAGTGGGGCTTGCTACTCCGACTTCTCCCAAATGTATGAGGCGGGGGTATGCATGGATGAATTGCTCAAGGAGATTAAGAAGGCCACTCCTACTTACCGCTACAAGGCCGCTTCCAACTCCACAAAAGAGGCCTCGGTCAACGCCGTCACTATTGACAAGGGGAATTACAAAAAGGTTCCTCCACCTCAAGGGAAGAAGTCTCGAAGTGACCGTGTCTACACGCCTCTCCAAGGCATGACTCAAACTGAAGTGTTCGAGGTCCTCAAGGCAAAGGGTCAAGTCACACCCGTGCAAGGGTACCAACCCAAGACGATCCACCCCAATCATGCTCACCACAAATATTGTGGCTACCACCAATATAGTGGCCACACCACCGAGGATTGCTTCGTTCTCCGCAATGTCATTCAAGATCTCATAGATAAGAAAGAATTTGTAGTAACTAATGACGAGCATGTCAATGTAATAGAGATAGGAGAACTCGAGGGGACCACCCATTCAATCCCAATTGTGAATGGGGGCCCCAATGTTATGAATAAACTTGACAATTCTTGTTATGTAGTGACTTACGATGAGGTAATGAGGGAAGTACTAGAGAATAGGAAAAAGAAGCAAGATGGAACGTCAACATGCTAACTCGATCCGGTCGAGTCATAGCAAGCAACCCTTCCACTTCCGCACCAAGCTCCTCTTCTCAAAGACCGCAAGCTCGCGACACTCCCGAAGACCCTCTACTTGTCCAACTCAAGAAACTCAAGCCAACATCTCTATTTGGGACCTCATTGCATCCTCAAAGAAACACCGAGATCTTGTCATCCGCAATCTCGATGATACATCAGTTTCTCCCGATACTACCCCCGAGGACCTCACGGCAATGATTGGTCACATTCATTTTGGCAACGTCATCACCTTTGCTGATATGGACCTTCCACCATTTGGTTCCGGCCACAACGAAGCTATTTACCTCAAGGTACGAGCAAGGGGGAGGCCCGTCTCAAGAGTCTTAGTGGACGGTGGTTCCGCACTCAATCTCATGCCTAGCAGAATCATGGGCATACTGGGGCTTAAGGATTCCGATTTGAAGCCTTCTACTAAAGTGGTCCGAGTTATGACAGCACCGCCCGTACAGTCATGGGTATGATCGAAATAGACATCGAGTTTGGAAGCATGGTCATGTCCGTTCCATTCCAAGTGCTTGATATCCCGGCCTCGTTCAACTTACTTTTGGACGACCATGGATTCACAGTGCTAATGCCGTACCATCAACTCTCCACCAATGTGTCAAGATCCGAAATGGTGATGAAATAGTGACCGTCATGGCTGAAAACGTCACTATCCACAGAAAAGATGAGCCTGTCCCCCAGTTCAGCATGGTTTACCAGACTCCACTCTCTCCGGCGTCTCAATCAACGCCATTGACAAAGAAGGGGAAACGGATCATGGACCCCCAGCAATCACAAAGTCCTCCGCATGATGAGGAATATGGACTACTTCCCTGGTTTAGGCCTAGGGAAATATCAACAAGGAATCCTACATCCTGTGCAAGTCCCATTTGTAAAGAACACATTCGGTTTGGGGTACGAGCCTTCCAAAGAAGACTTGAAACAAGAGCAAGCGATCAAGAATGAAAAGGCCCGAGCTCGTAAAGAAGGCCGTCGTTATGAAGTCCCTAAGCTGAGGCCTTACCGCAAGACGTTGAATGGTTCTTTTGTCTGCCAAGGGGAAGACGTTCCATACATGATCTTTCCCGAGCCATAGGTTAACAATAAGGGTGTCAAAAAACCCGGCCTCGAAATCTTCTCCGATTGTGAGATCCAAAAATCCGAAAGGGAACCAACTCCCATATCGCCCCGTGAATGGTGGGAAGGAAGATGACTATAGAATCCGAGACAGAAATTACCGTGGGGGAAGAACTGACAGATTTAGCCTCCATGTTCGAAGAGCTTGCCACGATGAATGAATGCCAAGTCAACGCCATTCATGACACCGTCATCATGAACGAGACTATCAGTGAGATCCCGCCAAGCTCCCAGCCGATCAACAATTGGTATTCAACGAAAGGGCCAGTGGTATCCGAAGAATTCTTAGTCCGAGAAATGGGTTGCATACCCCGCACAGCAACGAAGTAAGAGCGGCTCACACTTACTTTCGAGTCCGAGAGTGTCTCTAATACCCTCACCCAAGAGGATTTGGAGGCCATAGCCGAGCGTGTGTTTCCTTTCTTTGCTAATGAAAAATTTGATATTTCTGAGTACCCTGAGATTACAAACATCATAAATGATGAATTAACTAATAATGAACTTACCAAACAAGTTAATAACGATTCAAATTATGATGAAATAGACCACGAAAACACAACATACTTAAATGAACTTGCTCAACAAGTCCGTAGTCGTGGTGAGAATGGTCCAAAGGCTGACGAAGAATTGCATGTTGTTAATCTGGGTACCGAAGAAGAGCCAAAAGAAACTAAGATTGGAAGCTTCTTCAAGGGGGACGACAAAGACAGATTGACTGCACTACTACGGGAGTTCATGGATGTGTTCGCATGGTCATACAAAGACATGCCGGGTTTGGACAGAAAGGTAGCGGAGCACAGGATTCCGATCAGAGAAGATGCCAGGCCAGTAAAGCAGAAGCTCAGAAAGATCAAGCCAGAATGGTCTCTGCAGGTCAAAGAAGAGATTGAGAAGCTCCTCAGTGTGGGTTTCATCAAGGTTATCGAGTATCCGACATGGTTAGCCAACATTGTGACAGTCAGGAAGGCAAACGGCAAGGTTCGAGTTTGTGTAGACTTCCGGGATTTAAACAAAGCTTCCCCAAAGGATGATTTTCCACTCCCTAATATCGACATGCTAGTCGACTCCACTGCTGCCTACGAGGTTCGCTCATTCGTGGATGGGTTCTCTGGGTACAATCAGATTCTCATGGCCGAGGAAGATCAACATAAGACAGCCTTCATAACACCGTGGGGTACCTTTTGCTACACAGTCATGCCATTTGGGTTAAGAAATGCTGGGGCTTCCTACCAAAGAGCTGTGATAGACTTGTTCCACGATATGATCCACAAAGAAATCGAGGTCTATATGGATGACATGATCATTCACTCCAAAGGGACCGATGGTCAACATTTAATCGATCTCCGCAAGTTCTTCGAAAGGCTTCGTCAACACAAGATGAGGCTCAACCCTGCAATGTGCAGGTTCGGGGTTATCCGAGGCAAAGTTCTTGGTTATATGGTCACTGAAAGGGGAATTGAAGTAGACCCCTCCAAAATCAAGGCAATCATTGACATGCCTCCTCCAAAGACGGAGAAAGAGATTAAAGGTTTCATGGGCAGACTATAATACATCAGTCGGTTTGTGCACCAACTCACTTCCATGTGCGAGCCAATCTTCAAGCTACTCAAGAAGAATGTGGCTCTAAAATGGACCGACGCGTGCCAAGAAGCCTTTGACCAAGTGAAGCATTACTTGACGTGCCCTCCTGTTCTAGTTCTGCCGCACAAGGAGAAACCTCTGTTGCTCTATCTCACTGTCAATGATGAAGCCCTAGGGGCTATGTTAGCACAAGAGCAACGAGAGTCCACAAAGGAGAACGCCATTTATTTTGTCAGTCGCCGATTCCAAGGAGGCGAAAAGAACTACTCTATCTTAGAGAAGTCATGTGCAGCATTGGTCTGGGTCACTCAAAAGCTCAAACACCATATGGAAGCTTTTTCGATCAAGCTAGTAGCAAAGGTGGACCCGCTCCGCTACATCTTCGAGAAGCCTTTCATGTCAACAAGAATAGCCAAATGGTACTTCATGCTCGCCGGCTATGATATCACTTACGTCACACTAAAATCCATCAGGGGGAAAGTGTTTAGTGACCAGCTTGCCGAATCCCCGTGTGACGAAGTGAAGGGGGAAGATGTACAGTTCCCCGATGAGCATTTAATTTGTACTGCAACCGAGGAAATTAAGTGGCAACTTTTTTTCGATGGCGCCGCCAATAAACACGGTTTTGGTATAGGGGTATTGCTTGTCGATCCAAAAGACATCTACACTCCCATTGCCATTCGCCTGGAATTCGAAGCTACCAACAACATTGCCGAGTACGAAGTGTTGGTAGTGGTGCCCTAGGCCGTTTAATAAACGTTGTAATTGTTATCATTTATTTCATATCAATAAAGAGATGTTTTGATTATTATTGTTGTTCATGTTTACTTATAATAATCTCCGTCCTTAGTACTTGTTAAGCACTAGTATAAAGGCTAAATGATCATGGGATGATCATGTTAGATTTATGGGTACTTGTTTGGAACAAGGTACTGGACATGACCCGCTGTATGAGATTTATGTCATGGTCTATGTCGTACATATATCTCATATTAGTTATGTCATTTGAATCCCTAGACATGAAGTTATTATAGTCTTCCACTTGATGAACATTGTGTTTGACATATTCAAACGCTACCTTAACACGGTAGTTATAAAGGGTATGATTGGCATAATCGGATTCCCGTTGGGAAGAATAATAAGCTAAATGGATTTGTCCCTCCACGGAGAGATGTCAAGCTTGGGCCCCTCGAAGGAATGATGTTGATGAAATGTTCGGCCGGACTCAAATGGATTGATTGGATCAATAGCATTTGAATTATCAACATATTCGGAATCGAGAAAGTATTGAACAAGACAAGTTGACTGTTTGACCATGACTTGTGTTCAATGACATCGTGGACAAAGGGATTGTGACATATTCTAAAGGAATGCAAACTTGTATCTAGTTATGCTATTTAGGTAGGTATGACGGTTTTCTAGAACCTAATCATATCTTATGGGATCATGTTTGAGCCCATTGCCAACTTAGTATAATCCTAGAGGGTCACACACAATAGAACGAATCTTAAATAAAAGGACTGTATTGGAATTTAGGGTCGAAGGACCTCAAGGGAATTTCTGGAATTATTCTGGGCCTCCTGGTCAACCAAGCGGGCGCTTGGGCTGAACCAGGCGGGCGCCTGAATAAGCCGGAAAAGGCCTTGACCTTCTGCCCAAATGAGCGGGCGCTCGGGCGGGCGCCTGGTCTTGCCGACTGGAAATTTCCTACTTTGATTAGGAATGGTTTTTGACACAAGTTACCTATTTGGAATAGGTCTTAATTGTGTATAAAAACACCAATTCGGCCAGACCATATTTACTAGTGCTTTTGTGAGTCTCAAAGAGTTTGAGAGAGGTTTTATTTTGTTCTAAGATATCCTTGATTGAGGAACAAAATAATTCACAAATAAATTCCATATAGTTCTTTATTAAATTGTGAAAGTGTGTTTCATAATATTGGTCTAGCAACCAAGATCAAAGAAGTTTCTTTGATATTCGTTCGATGTGTGGATACCGCTAGAGGGTGAAAATCATCATCTTCAAAGTTCGTGTTCAAGCTTTGTGATCGTGATCAAGTCTTCAAATCTCCACCAAAGACCAAGAGAAAATTTGATAGCCATCAAGGGTTAGTTTTTCCTTTATTCATCATGTTGTATTTAATTTAATCATATGAACGGATCCATGGCTTTGGGTTTCTTAAAATTTTAATTGCTATATTCCGCTGCGCATGTTACTTGGAAGCCCAACACGAAGCATGTATAGCGGGGCTCGAAGCAGGCCTCGACAGAAACATCACTGAACTAGAAGTATTCGGCGACTCTTTGCTCCTTATCAATCAAAAATCGGGAAAGTGGCGAACCCAAGACCCGACTCTCCAACAGTATGGTCAGCACCTTGAAGAACTGGTTGAACAATTCCAAGAGATCACTTTCAACTACCTGCCAAGGGATAAGAATCGCTTCGCCGATGCACTGGCCACCATAGCTTCATTAGTCGAAATGCCCAAAGGAAAAATGGTGAAGCCTTTCAAAATTGCCCGAAAGAACAGTCCGGCATATTGCATGAGTATCGAGATCAACGAGGTTCAAACAAACTCTCAGTGGTATTCGGATATCATGAATTTCCTCAAAGATGGCACTTATCCCGAGAATATCAAAAAGAAGTCTCAAGCAGCTCTGCAAAGGTTAGCCTCATGGTACGTACTGATTGGGGACCGAGTCTATAAAAGGCACCACGACGGGATCAATCTCTTATGCCCCAATGAGGCCAAAGCTCAAGAAATAATGTGTGAAGTGCACGAAGGAGAGTGTGGACCCCACATGAATGGGTTTATGCTAGTCAAGAAGATACTCCGCATTGGTTACTATTGGAGCACTATGGAACGAGACTGTATCGAGAAAGTCAAAAGGTGTGCTAAGTACCAATTCCACGCTAATCTGCAACAGGCTCCACCCTCGCAACTTTACAACATGGTCACACCTTGGCCTTTCTCTTGTTGGGGGATAGACATCATCGGTAAAATCCATCCTGCCGGGAGCAACGGGCAGTCATTCGTCCTAGTGTAGACACCCCGCCTTGGACCGCTCACCCCGATTGCACATTTGATTTTGTGTTTCTCCCCCATTCTAAGTGTTTCTCGTTAGTTTCTGTCACTTCCGTTAAGTTCCTGACTGACTTCGTTAAGTCCAGGGACTAAACTGAATGACAGGGCTGACTTTCTAGTCCATTCTGTCAAAACTGCCTTCTCTGAGTCGCGCGCCTCCGACACTAGGAGCCAGGAGCGCGTGCCTCCCGCCCCCAAAGCAGGAAGCGCGCGCCTCTGGGCGTCAGTTACAGATTTCTGGCCAGGATTCCCTCCCTTGCTCAATTTACAGGATTTTGCCCGGGAAGGATTTCTTGGTGACTGAGTTTTGGCACCAAAAACACCCCTCTTTCACCTATAAAAATCTCTCTTTACCTCCATTTCCAAGGACCAAAAATTGAACTTACAAAAACTATACCAAAATCACTTTCTACAGGTTCTCCAAGGATTTCATCAAGAAATATTTGAAGGTCTTCAAATTGTAGGTAAAAGTCCATCTTTTCCTTCCTTTTCTACTTCATCTCCTCTCTCTTTTTACTTTAATCAAATGTGCAATCACCCAAATCATTTTGGGACATGACTCTAATGATCACCTCATCGCATTGAGGTTGGTTAAGGAGTTATCTCCTACATTCCAAACTCTATTTTAAACCCCCTTTTCATGACTTAAAGAAGAAGAAGAAGAACATTTTCATTCATGTAGATTTTGATCAAGCAAGACCAACTTTAGTTGGGCGAGATGGGTGTTTCGGTACTTCCCATCTCGTAATCTAACCCCGAACCTCAAAACAAAGAATCTCTGTTTTCGTAATCAAACTTAGGCTACAATCTATAGGTTTTTCTTATGTTCCTTTAAAAACATAGGTGGCGACTCTAAACAATCTAAAACAAGTTAGACATCCTAGGATAATTCACCGCTCTAGCCTAAAGCCGTGGTTCCCCCGGGGTATCTACAGTGGCGACTCTGCTGGGGATATTTGAGGGTTAAACTTGCATTCTGATCAAAATCTACATCTTTTCTGGGCATTCTGTTTCCTGATGGGGGAGGCGCGCGCGTCTGGCCTTTTAAGCCTAAGGCGCGCGCATCCCGCATCAAGAACCAGAATCGCCCACTTCTTCATATTCTTCATCTTCTTCTTCTGTTATTCTGCACTAATCACTTCTGCAGGGGTTACATCAGAACTCAGAGGCGCACGCTTCTGGGTTGGTTTCCAGAACAGAAACATGTTTCAGTGACTGAGCAGAACAATGGGGTGTGGGCACAGTTGCCTGCATTAGAACAGAATTGAACCCTCGGACTGTTTTAATTTTGTGTTTTATTTACCGGTCACACGGGTGATTCGGGAGTTGTAATTTTATGTGCTTATGTGTTTTGTGTGTTTTTCATTCTTTTCAAAAAAAAAAAAAAAAAAAAAAAAACAAAATTTTTTGTCACTTGTTAGACCTCACACTACATGCACATATTCCTATGAACTGCTCACTATCGAGTCACACAAGTCCAACCCCAAACCCGTCGAGGCCCGTCCTAGAAAGTTTCAAGCTCCACCAGACCTTGGCTCTTTCGAAGCGGTAAACCTCAGCCCGTGGCGTAGTTCAAGACTACATGCCGGCGGTGACCTTTGAGCCTCATATTCAAGCCGAGCACAAACCACACAAATTCTAGTTAGGGTCTAACACTCCGTGACTCAAGTCGGTTTCCATGTACCGAGATTTCCCTAAACTAATGTCTTCAAATCATACATGCCAACTTGTTAAAATGGACGCAATAAAAATCCGTCCCCAAAAGTGGTTATTTTGGACGAAAATAAAAAATCCGTCCCCGCATGTATGCTTTACTACATTAATTTAGTTTAATCCCGATACATGTAGGATTCACAAGTGCGATGGAATCCGATGAGTATATGGGACCGCGAGATGGTCTATATACTAGTGTGACGATTCCATTATTTTCTTAGAAACCCCAAAAGGGATTCATTCCCTCCGACTTATAAAATAAAAAAAAAAAGAGTCTTTTCTTATGTGGTTCGAGTCGTGTGCCCAACTGTGTGTTCTAAGCCTCTTCATGGACCGCAAGTGTTACTCAAGACTGACAAGGGCCTCTTCTGCAATATAGGTTCAATTGGTACTTACAAAGTCTACCGGGATTTAGCAAATCGGTTAGTCCGTGAAGAGATCACTCCAACAGCTCCGACATCAACCATGACCGGCAGCAGCAACACCATGTCTCTCGAACAGCTCTCGACTATGGTCCAACTCATCCAAGAGCAAGTCTCCACCCTTAACAAGGAGGCACAAAGCAAAGACGACATTTGGCAATCCCACCTCGACAGCCAAAGGGAGGCCCACGAGGCCGAAATGGATCTAATGAAAGAAAAGCTCACTAACCTTGCCAAGGGAAAAAACAAGAACAATGATGATGAATCCGAATGGACCGAGGGTTTGTTCAAGAGTCCTTATGTCAACACCCGCACCAAGAAAATGGGGGAACCAAGTTCCGAGAACAACGAGCCCAAAATGGTGGATTCTATCATGGCCTACATCGACCAAAAATTCAATGGGCTCAACATGGGGAAAGGCTCCGACACAAGCCTTTATCAATCATCCATCCTCATGAGTACTATGGCCGCTCTTCCCGATAAGTTCAAGATGCCCGACATAAGCAAATTCAAGGGAAACTCTTGTCCTATGGCTCACATTGAGACTTATATTTGGGCAATGGTTCCAAAGAAGGTCTCCCCAAGGTGATGGCCCAATGCTTCCCTCTCACTCTCGAGGGGGCGGCAAAAGATTGGTATGCTACTCTCCCGCTCACTGTCCGTCTTGATTGGGACTCCGCCATGCTTGCCTTCAAGAACCAATACCAAGGCAACACCACTCACCGGCCCACAAGGAAAGAGCTAGAGAACACTACTCAACGAGATAATGAGTCCTTCATCGACTTCACAAGGAGATGGAATGACAAACTCTCCGAAATTGTTGAGAGGCCAAACACAAAAGAGCAAATGGACATATTTCTCAAGTGTCTCAAGATTGATCTCCGCACCCACCTAAGTGGGGCTTGCTACTCCGACTTCTCCCAAATGTATGAGGCGGGGGTACGCATGGATGACTTGCTCAAGGAGATTAAGAAGACCACTCCTACTTACCGCTACAAGGCTGCTTCCAACTCCACAAAAGAGGCCTCGGTCAACGCCGTCACCATTGACAAGGGGAATTACAAAAAGTTTCCTCCACCTCAAGGGAAAAGGCCCCGAAGTGACCGTGTCTACACGCCTCTCCAAGGCATGACTCAAACCGAAGTGTTCGAGGTCCTCAAGGCAAAGGGTCAAATCACACCCGTGCAAGGGTACCAACCCAAGACGATCAACTCCAATCATGCTCACCACAAATATTGTGGCTACCACCAATATAGTGGCCACACCACCGAGGATTGCTTCATTCTCCGCAATGTCATTCAAGATCTCATAGATAAGAAAGAATTTGTAGTGGCTAATGACGAGCATGTCAATGTAATAGAGATAGGAAAACTTGAGGGGACCACCCATTCAATCCCAATTGTGAATGGGGGCCCCAATGTTATGAATAAACTTGACAATTCTTGTTATGTAGTGACTTACGATGAGGTAATGAGGGAAGTACTAGAGAATAGGAAAAAGAAGCAAGACGGGAACGTCAACATGCTAACTCGATCCGGTCGAGTCATAGCAAGCAACCCTTCCACTTCCGCACCAAGCTCCTCTTCTCAAAAGCCGCAAGCTCACAACGCTCCCGAAGATCCTCTACTTGTCCAGCTCAAGAAAACTCAAGCCAACATCTCTATTTGGGACCTCATTGCATCCTCAAAGAAACCCCGAGATCTTGTCATCCGCAATCTCGATGATACATCAGTTTCTCCCGATACTACTCCCGAGGACCTCACAGCAATGATTGGTCACATTCATTTTGGCAACGTCATCACCTTTGCCGATATGGACCTTCCACCGTTTGGTTCCGACAACAACAAAGCTATTTACCTCAAGGTACGAGCAAGGGGGAGACCCGTCTCAAGAGTCTTAGTGGACGGTGGTTCCGCACTCAATCTCATGCCTGGTAGAATCATGGGCATACTGGGGCTTAAGGATTCTGATTTAAAGCCCTCTACTCAAGTAATCCGAGGTTATGACAGCACCGCCCGTACAGTCATGGGTATGATCGAGATAGACATTGAGTTTGGGAGCATGGTCATGTCCGTTCCATTCCAAGTGCTTGATATCCCGGCCTCGTTCAACTTACTGTTGGGCCGACCATGGATTCATAGTGCTAATGCCGTACCGTCAACTCTCCACCAATGTGTCAAGATCCGAAATGGTGATGAAATAGTGACCGTAATGGCTGAAAACGTTACTATCCACAAAAAGGTGAGCCCGTCCACCAAGTTCAGCACGGTCTACCGGACTCCACTCTCTCCAGCGTCTCAATCAACGCCATTGACAAAGAAGGGGGAAACGGATCATGGACCCCCAGCAATCACAAAGTACTCCGCATGATGAGGGATATGGACTACTTCCCTGGTTTAGGCTTAGGGAAATATCAGCAAGGAATCCTACATCCCGTGCAAGTCCCATTTGTCAAGAACACATTCGGTTTGGGGTACGAGCCTTCCGAAGAAGACTTGAAGCAAGAACGAAAAGGCCCGAGCTCGTAAAGAAGGCCGTCAGTATGAAGTCCCTAACCTAAGGCCTTACCGCAAGACGTTGAATGGCTATTTTGTCCGCCAGGGGGAAGACGTTCCATACATGATCTTTCCCGAGCCGTGGGTTAACAATAAAGGTGTCAAAAAGCCTGGCCTCGAAATCTTCTCCGATTGTGAGATCCAGAAATCCGAAAGGGAACCAACTCCCATGTCGCCCCGTGAATGGTGGGGAAGGAAGGTGACTATAGAGTCCGAGACAGAAATCACCGTGGGGGAAGAACTGACAGATTTAGCCTCCATGTTCGAAGAGCTTGCCGTAATGAATGAATGCCAAGTTAACGCCATCCATGACACCGTCATCATGAACGAGACTATCAGTGAGATCCCGCCAAGCTCCGAGCCGATCAACAATTGGTATTCAACAAAAGGGCCCGTGGTATCCGAGGAATTCTTAGTCCAAGAAATGGGTTGCATACCCCGCACACCAACAAAGGAAGAGCAGCTCACACTTACTTTCGAGTCCGAGCGTGTCTCTAATACCCTCACCCAAGAGGATTTGGAGGCCATAGCCGAGCGTGTGTTTCCTTTCATTTCTAATGAAAATTAGATATTTCTGAGTACCCTGAGATTGCAAACATCATAAATGATGAATTAACTAATAATGAACTTAACGAACAAGTTAATAACGATTCAAATTATGATGAAATAGACCACGAAAACACAACATACTTAAATGAACTTGCTCAACAAGTCCGTAGTCGTGGCGAGAATGGTCCAAAGGCTGACGAAGAATTGCAGGTTGTTAATCTGGGTACCGAAGAAGAGCCAAAAGAAACCAAGATTGGAAGCTTCTTCAAGGAGACGACAGAGACAGATTGACTGCATTACTACGGGAGTTCGTGGATGTGTTCGCATGGTCATACAAAGACATGCCGGGTTTAGACAGAAAGGTAGCGGAGCACAGGATTCCGATCAGAGAAGATGCCAGGCCAGTAAAGCAGAAGCTCCGAAAGATCAAGCCAGAATGGTCTCTGCAGGTCAAAGAAGAGATTGAGAAGCTCCTCAGTGTGGGTTTCATCAAGGTTATCGAGTATCCGACATGGTTAGCCAACATTGTGACAGTCAGGAAGGCGAACGGCAAGGTCCGAGTATGTGTAGACTTCCGGGATTTAAACAAAGCTTCCCCAAAGGATGATTTTCCACTCCCTAATATCGACATGCTAGTCGACTCCACTGCTGCCTACGAGGTTTGCTCATTTGTGGATGGGTTCGCTGGGTACAATCAGATTCTCATGGCCGAGGAAGATCAACATAAGACAGCCTTCACAACACCGTGGGGTACCTTTTGCTACACAGTCATGCCATTTGGGTTAAGAAATGCTGGGTCTTCCTACCAAAGAGCCGTGACAGACTTGTTCCACGATATGATTCACAAAGAAATCGAGGTCTATGTGGACGACATGATCATTCACTCCAAAGGAACCGATGGTCAACACCTGATCGATCTCCGCAAGTTCTTCGAAAGGCTTCGTCAACACAAAATGAGGCTCAACCCTGCAAAGTGCACATTCGGGGTTATCCGAGGCAAAGTTCTTGGTTATATGGTCACTGAAAGGGGAATCGAAGTAGACCCCTCCAAAATCAAGGCAATCATTGACATGCCTCCTCCAAAGACGCAGAAAGAGATTAAAGGTTTCATGGGCAGACTACAATACATCAGTCGGTTTGTGCACCAACTCACTTCCATGTGCGAGCCAATCTTCAAGTTACTCAAGAAGAATGTGGCTCTAGAATGGACCGACGCGTGCCAAGAAGCCTTCAACCAAGTGAAGCATTACTTGACGTGCCCTCCTGTTCTAGTTCCGCCACACAAGGAGAAACCTCTGTTGCTTTATATCACTGTCAATGATGAAGCCCTAGGGGCTATGTTAGCACAAGAGCAACGAGAGTCCACAAAGGAGAACGCCATTTATTTTGTCAGTCGCCGATTCCAAGGAGGCGAAAAGAACTACTCTGTCTTAGAGAAGTCATGTGCAGCATTGGTTTGGGTCACTCAAAAGCTCAAACACTATATGGAAGCTTTCCCGATCAAGCTAGTAGCAAAGGTGGACCGCTCCGCTACATCTTCGAGAGGCCTTTCATGTCAACAAGAATAGCCAAATGGTACTTCATGCTCGCCGGCTATGATATCACTTACGTCACACTAAAATCCGTCAGGGGGAAAGTGTTCAGTGACCAGCTTGCCGGATACCCATGTGACGAAGTGAAGGGGGAAGATGTACAGTTCCCCGACGAGCAGTTAATTTGTACTGCGACCGAGGAAGACAAGTGGCAACTTTTTTTCGATGGCGCCGCCAATAAACACGGTTTTGGTATAGGGGTATTGCTTGTCGATCCAAAAGACATCTACACTCCCATTGCCATAGGCCTGGAATTCGAAGCTACCAACAACATTGCCGAGTACGAAGCATGCATAGCAGGGCTCGAAGCAGCTCTCGAAAGAAACGTCACGGAACTAGAAGTGTTCGGCGACTCTTTGCTCCTTATCAATCAGCAATCGGGTAAATGGCGAACCCAAGACCCGACTCTCCAACAGTATGGTCAGCACCTTGAAGAACTGGTTGAACAATTCCAAGAGATCACTTTCAACTACCTGCCAAGGGATAAGAATCGCTTCGCCGATGCACTGGCCACTATAGCTTCATTAGTTGAAATGCCCAAAGGAAAATGGTGAAGCCTTTCAAAATTGCTCGAAGGAACAGTCCGGCATATTGCATGAGTATCGAGATCAACGAGGTTCAAACAAACTCTCCGTGGTATTCGGATATCATGAACTTCCTCAAAGACGGCACTTATCCCGAGAACATCAATAAGAAGTCTCAAGCAGCTCTGCAAAGGTTAGCCTCTCGGTACGTACTGATTGGGGACCGAGTCTATAAAAGGCACCACGACGGGATCAATATCTTATGCGCCAATGAGACCGAAGCTCAAAAGATAATATGTGAATTGCACGAAGGAGAATGTGGACCCCACATGAATGGGTTTATGCTAGTCAAGAAGATACTTCGCATTGGTTACTATTGGAGCACTATGGAACGAGACTGTATCGAGAAAGTCAAAAGGTGTGCCAAGTGCCAATTCCACGCTAATCTGCAACATGCTCCACCCTCACAACTTTACAACATGGTCACACCTTGGCCTTTCTCTTGTTGGGGGATAGACATCATCGGTAAAGTTCATCCCGCCGGAAGCAATGGGCAGTCGTTCGTCCTAGTGGCAGTCGACTACTTCACAAAGTGGGTCGAAGCACAAGCCTATCGAACCCTCAACGCCAGGAAAGTGGCCGAATTTGTAAAGATTAATATCATGTGCCGATACAGCGTGCCTCATGAAATCATTTCCGACAACGGCTCTCACTTTGAGAAGGAAATGGATGCACTTTTGGTAGAATACAAGATCACCAAGCACAAATCATCTCCTTACCGGCCCCAAGCAAATGGCGCAGTCGAAGCAGCAAATAAGACCATCGAGACCATCGTCAAGAAAATGGCCTCAACAGGAAGGGATTGGCCTGAAAAGCTACCATTAGCATTGTGGGGCTACCGCACATCAATACGATCCACAACAGGAGAAACTCCTTATGCATTGGTCTATGGTTCTGAAGCCGTACTCCCTATCGAACTTGAAGTCCCATCTCTACGAGTCCTCCTCGAGAATCAAGTCAACGAGGTCGACTGGATGCAAAGTCGATATGAACAACTAGCCTTGCTCGATGAGAAAAGGTTGAGAGCACTCGAACGCACAAGGGCGTATCAGCAAAGGATGGCAAAAGCTTTCAACAAAAGGGTGAAGCCTCGAAACATCAATGTGGGAGATTTGGTCTTAAGACAACATCCTCCTAATGCCATGAATCCCCTGGGGAAATGGGACCCCGATGGATCGGTCCGTATGTGGTCAAAAAGATACTAAGCGGTGGTGCAGTCCGGCTCGTGGATTTAGATGGTGACCAGCTGCCAAGGAGGTCAACCTCGACAAGCTCAAGAGGTTCTACGCTTAATAAACAAAGACCATAACAAAAAAAAAAAAAAAAAAAAAAAAAAAATCGCTCGCTAGGTTGAAAACCCGCAAGGGCGGCCTAGGCAAAAATTGGAGCACGTGCAAAAAGAAGCCCGCTAGATTGAAAACCCGAAAGGGCGGTCTAGGCAAAAAACAGGGTGCACAAAAAAAAAAAAAAAAAAAAAATGGCCTTTGTTTGTTTGAACTACGAAGACCTGAGCCTCCCAACTGGAGGAACGTAGGCAACCTTCGGGTGTGGTCTAAAACATATCAAAAATACCCAATTCACTTCAAATAACAAAATGCAATTTTTATTCATTCAATGAATTATTTAAACCATTACAACGGATTTATTGAGCAACAAAGACATCAAAATATTAAATCCTAAAACAAAGTGGTCTAATTGCAATCTCTTGGGGTACAAAGAAAAATCTAATCTTTCTTAGGTTTGGGAACCCATTGCTTCTTGTTATGTACTCTAGTCTTCTTGGATGGGGACGGAACATTCTTGGGACCGCCAAGACGGGAGAAAACGCTAGGACGGGACGGAGCTTAATCAACGGCTTTCTCTTTACCCTTATCAAGCGGAACCTTAGCGGGGACAACCATGGGACGCTTCCACACATATGAGGAATTTCCCTTACCTTTCTTCTTCTTGGGAAAATGACGGGGTCTATAGTCCCGCACATGAACCACCGGTCTCACGGGGTCAACAACATCGTCATTGGGCCTTCCCAAACGATCAAAAACGCTCGGACGTTTCTCCACCATCGAGACGGACCCTACAGCTGGAACGGCGTTCACCATTGGAACGGACTTCTCACCCTCGGGGACGGAAACCTTAACTTCAAAGGAGAAAGTCATTGGGGCCATTATAACAAGAATTTTGTGGTTTAGGGGGAAAGTGTTTGCAAAAGAATGATGTGTGGCCATTCTGGTCGAAAAATGGTTCAAATTTATAGCTGTTGGAACATTCTGATCAGAAAAGAAAGGGGCTGTAATTCAGCAGGCCAGAAGCGCGCACCTCCGACCATGGCTTCACAACGCGCGCGCCTCCCAAAAGCAAGGCCCGACGCGCGCGCCTTTGACAGCAGTTTAGACAGAAACAGCCCTTGTCAGTTCAGAACAGAACCCAAGCACTTCAACATATCCAGCCTGCAGCAAAATCAAATCCCAGCAACAAGAAGGAGTCCAAGCATCGACAACAAGCACCCTTTGGCACACATTTGTTTGTAAAGAGTCAATATCTAAGATCGAGTCACTAAAAGAACATAAAACGAGTAGTAAGATAACTAGGATTGTAAATACATGTTAAATGTTATTACAGGCAAAAGTAAAAGTGTTCCAATCCCTCATCCTCTCAGCCACGACAGCTCGGGCACGTCATCACCAACACTGTGCTCACCCCCTGCTACCGCTCTCGGTCTCCTCATCGTCATCATCATCCTCATCATCATCATCATCCTCAGACTCAGATGTCTCAATCACAACATCAGGACGGGTTCTCTTGGCAGCTCTCCCTGATGAACTGGCGCCGCCCCGGCTCTGGCTACCCTCTCGGCTCAGACTCCTACTATGCCTCAGACTCCTGCTCAGCAACTGCCTCGCCGAAGAAACAGCCTCATCAATGTCCAGTGCAGCATCCCTGCAGCCTCGTCCCATGCCCCGAGCACCTCGGGTAGCTCCTCTCGCAGCACCAGGGACAGCACCAGCAGCATCTCTAGTCATGGCAGCAATATCCCTGCACAGCTCCAGCACCCTCTCCTCCAGCTGACGGAGCCTCCGCCTCATCCCTTTGTTCTGCCTACCCAAGTGCCTATAAGCAGCTACGGGCACCTGTTGCAACAAAGAACGGGGAAAGGAAATTACATCAATACAAAGAACAGAAAAACAAGACTGGAACTGAGAAAATGCAAAGATGGTTAGAAAAACATACCACAGCAGCCTGAGCGGGAGGCTCTCTCTCCGGTGACATATCCTCGGGAACAATCTCCCTCTGCTCCTCAAAGACCCCGAAGTTTGAATAAGTGTAATAAGGAGGAGGCAAAGGAGGATCAAAACAATACCCGGCACCGGTAGTATAAAACCGAGCGGAAGTCGAAGGAGCAGCCTGTGATCTCCTCGGATCAGCGAACATAAAGCCCTGCATCAAGTTGTTCTCCCTGAAGAGGCCATAATCCTGATCCAAGTGAATATAAGGGACGGCATCAACCCCTACCATATATACCGCGCGATCAGCCTCTGAAAGTGACCTCCAGTTACGAGGGCAGAAAGGAGGAACGTCTGGAACTCCAGGACGAGGAGAGGTGTAAAAGTCTGTCACCTGGGTACCATGCTGCCAAAATACTCTGTCTCCCAAGTACAGAGCCATACACTCACCCGAACTCATCAAAAGCCGAGAACGGGTAGGAATAAGAGTGTGCTCAAACCAGTGCTGAACTGATCTCCACAGATACAAAGAGAAGGCAACAGACTCAGGCCTCAGGGTATCCAAGTGCCGTCGGGCCGAAGTAAGACTAATGGGGTTCGTGCCAGTCTTTACATTCCTCTCCTTATACGCCCACCGTGCACAATCCGGATACTGGGGCTGGCTTTCCTTGGCAATCTTGAAATCCCTCAGATTCAGGATAGCAAAAGCCCAAATCTGTAGACAAGAGCCAGAAACAAAGTTAATGATAGTCAACGAAAAGGCAGTTATGACTAAGGCAAGGAGAATATAAAAGGGACAGTAAGTGGTATACCTCCCACAGCAAGCTGAAGCCCGTAACAGAGCTGGTGGTCGAGCGGCTAGTCAAATCCATGCCGTGGTAACAAGCAGCCAAGCCCGCTGCGCCCCAGTTATACTGGCCGATCTGGTCCAAGTCCACTAACAAGTCAAGCAGAGCCAAAGAGGCCGAAGATCCCCCGTTGGCAAACAGAGTGTGGGATAACAAGTACCAAATGAAGCAACGGGCCACACCATCAACCCGATCAGCAGTAACACCCCGAGCCTCAGCCATCAGGATGCTGAAATAAGCCTGGATTCTCCCCCATGTCACTCGAGAATTCTTAACCTCGAACCGACAGTCAACCAAGGCCAGTAACTCGTCCGGAGTCCGAACAGCCCCTCTCAAACCAAAAGGGACAGGCACCCCCATGAACGGCAAGCCCGTCAAAGCTGTGAAATCAGTAGGCATCATAGTCACCTCGCCCATGGGTAAATGAAAGGTATGGGTGGTATCCCACCATCTCTCCCTCAATGCCTGAACCACATCAGGGTCATTCTTCAAAGCTGGGAGGCTAGTGACAAAAAGACCAAAATGAGTCCCGGTGACTCGGGCCCGAACATTCTCGGGCAACCTCTTCCATATAGAGATGGGCCCATGAGCCCCACCGCGGATCTTTGTCAAACGGGTCCACTCCCGAAAGGAAAAGAGGAACAGCAAAAATTTCATTAGCACGACCGCTAGAAAACGGATGAACTCAACACAGAGATTTCAACGGCAGAACAATGTACAAGCAAGTGTGTGAATGTGAAAATGGACATCCCAACATGTCCCTTACAACAAATCAGCAACAACAAACAACATGCAAAGAATGATCAATAAAGCTGCTGCAGCAATATTTCGGGTAAAGAAAACAGAACTTCATGAAACCCGAAATCGACAAGAAAGGTGAGGCATTCTTACCAAACCCGAAGTCACGAAGTGAGAAATATGGGTATGAGGCCGAAAGTAAGCAAGCTCGGGTCCATAGCTTCAACCCCAATTTCGGGCTCCTCGCCCTGTGGCATCTCAAACGGAGGTGATTGCTGACGATCCGACATCGTTTCTTTGACGGAATTGATCCTAGAGCAGCAAGAAAGTGTTTTGGGGTGATTTCTCTACGAAAATTGGGCTTGGAATTTGGAGGGTTCTTCAAATTTTTGAAAAATGGCTGAAAACAGCAAACAGCCTGTTTAAATATGCTAAACTTATGTGCCAGGCGCGCGCCTCCCGACATATTCATACGAGGCGCGCGCGTCCCACAACGAGGCCCGGACGCGCGCTCTTCCCATCATCAGGCAGGATCAGTCTCCCATACAAAAATCCATGCATCGTATCAAGGTTTCCCCACGGATTCCAAACTCCCTAAGTTCTGTGACGGGTGCCACACCCCCCTCAAGAGTCAATCTCAAAATTTCATCCCCAGCAGGAACATTTTTCTGGTCGCGGTCAACTGTGCCCGTACCCCACAATTCAAAAAAAAAAAAAAGTCAAGTGTGACTCCAAATGGCACGAGGCTTCAAAGCAATATTTCATCGAACGAATTCACTAACGGATTTGTCAGCAAGGGTTCGCTAACGACCTCAATCAAAACATTCAACCGTGCCCGCACCCCACAAAGTCAAACAACTCGGTCCATATCGAGACAAGCTCCCATGAGCTCCAGGTCGGCAACTCGGTCCATATCGAGACAAGCTCCCATGAGCTCCAGGTCGGCAACTCGGTCCATATCGAGACAAGCTCCCATGAGCTCCAGGTCAGCAACTCGGTCCATATCGAGACAAGCTCCCATGAGCTCCAGGTCGGCAACTCGGTCCATATCGAGACAAGCTCCCATGAGCTCCAAGTCGGCAACTCGGTCCATATCGAGACAAGCTCCCATGAGCTCCAGGTCGGCAACTCGGTCCATATCGAGACAAGCTCCCATGAGCTCCAAGTCGGCAACTCGGTCCATATCGAGACAAGCTCCCATGAGCTCAAAGTCGACAACTCGGTCCATATCGAGACAAGCCCCCATGATCCCCAAGTCGGCAACTCGGTCCATATCGAGACAAGCCCCCATGAGCCCCAAGTCGACAACTCGGTCCATATCGAGACAAGCTCCCATGAGCCCCAAGTCGGCAACTCGGTCCATATCGAGACAAGCTCCCATGAGCTCCAGGTCGGCAACTCAGTCCATATCGAGACAAGCTCCCATGAGCTCCAGGTCGGCAACTCGGTCCATATCGAGACAAGCTCCCATGAGCTCCAGGTCGGCAACTCGGTCCATATCGAGACAAGCTCCCATGAGCTCCAGGTCGGCAACTCGGTCCATATCGAGACAAGCTCCCATGAGCTCCAGGTCGGCAACTCGGTCCATATCGAGACAAGCTCCCATGAGCTCCAGGTCGGCAACTCGGTCCATATCGAGACAAGCTCCCATGAGCTCCAGGTCGGCAACTCGGTCCATATCGAGACAAGCTCCCATGAGCTCCAGGTCGGCAACTCGGTCCATATCGAGACAAGCTCCCATGAGCTCCAGGTCGGCAACTCGGTCCATATCGAGACAAGCTCCCATGAGCTCCAGGTCGGAAACTCGGTCCATATCGAGACAAGCTCCCATGAGCTCCAAGTCGGCAACTCGGTCCATATCGAGACAAGCTCCCATGAGCTCCAAGTCGGCAACTCGGTCCATATCGAGACAAGCTCCCATGAGCCCCAAGTCGACAACTCGGTCCATATCGAGACAAGCTCCCATGAGCCCCAAGTCGGCAACTCGGTCCATATCGAGACAAGCTCCCATGAGCTCCAGGTCGGCAACTCAGTCCATATCGAGACAAGCTCCCATGAGCTCCAGGTCGGCAACTCGGTCCATATTGAGACAAGCTCCCATGAGCTCCAGGTCGGCAACTCGGTCCATATCGAGACAAGCTCCCATGAGCTCCAGGTCGGCAACTCGGTCCATATCGAGACAAGCTCCCATGAGCTCCAAGTCGGCAACTCGGTCCATATCGAGACAAGCTCCCATGAGCTCCAAGTCGGCAACTCGGTCCATATCGAGACAAGCTCCCATGAGCCCCAACTCAACAAACTCGGTCCATATCGAGACAAGCTCCCATGAGCTCCAATACAACACTCCAGCAAAAGCCGCTCACACAGGGAGCGCACCACTATCTCTCGCAATTTCAAATTCCTTCTTCCATCGAGTCTTTGCCTTTTCTTGGTGATGTCCTCGGCGGTGTTTTTAACTTTCGTCGACGCGTTCTGCTTTGCAGTCCACGTCGCCGAGGGGCTCTGTAGACACCCCGCCTTGGACCGCTCACCCCGATTGCACATTTGATTTTGTTTTCCCCATTCTAAGTGTTTCTCGTTAGTTTTTGTCACTTTCGTTAAGTTCCTGACTGACTTCGTTAAGTCCAGGGACTAAACTGAATGACAGGGCTGAGTTTCTAGTCCATTCTGTCAAAATTGCCTTCTCTGAGTCGCGCGCCTCCGACACTAGGAGCCAGGAGCGCGCGCCTCCCGCCCCCAAAGCAGGAAGCGCGCGCCTCTGGGCGTCAGTTACAGATTTCTGGCCAGGATTCCCTCCTTGCTCAATTTACAGGATTTTGCCCGGGAAGGTTTCTGGTGACTGAGTTTTGGCAAAAAAACCCCCTCTTTCACCTATAAAACCTCTCTTTACCTCCATTTCCAAGGACCGAAAATTGAACTTACAAAAACTATACCAAAATCACTTTCTAAAGGTTTTCCAAGGATTTCATCAAGAAATATTTGAAGGTCTTCAAATTGTGGTAGTAAAAGTCCATCTTTTCCTTCCTTTTCTACTTCATCTCCTCTCTCTTTTTACTTTAATCAAATGTGCAATCACCCAAATCATTTGGGGACATGACTCTAATGATCACCTCATCTCATTGAGGTTGGTTAAGGAGTTATCTCCTACATTCCAAACTCTATTTTAAACCCCCTTTTTCATGACTCTAATATTGGCTTAAGATTCGTATGATTGTAGAGACTTCGGCGCCTCTATGACATACACGCATCCTAGATCGATCGTCGCGATTGGCAGAAGCCTCGGCGTTTCTGTTTGCGAGAGATCCAGCATCTATTATTTTAGCAGTTCCTAATATTTTCTTAGGATTCGTATGGTTGTAGAGACTTCGGCGCCTCTATGACATACGCATCCTAGATCGATCGCGATTGGCAAAAGCCTCGGCGTTTCTGTTTGCGAGAGATCCAGCATCTATTATTTTAGCATTTCCTAATATTTTTTAGGATTCGTATGTTTGTAGAGACTTCGGCGCCTCTATGACATACGCATCCTAGATCGATCGCGATTGGCAGAAGCCTCGGCATTTCTGTTTGCGAGAGATCCAGCATCTATTATTTGCTTAGATTCGTATGGTTGTAGAGACTTCGGCGCCTCTATGACATACGCATCCTAGATCGATCGCGATTGGCAGAAGCCTCGGCGTTTCTGTTTGCGAGAGATCTAGCATCTATTATTTTAGCATTTCCTAATATTTGCTTAGGATTCGTATGGTTGTAGAGACTTCGGCGCCTCTATGACATACGCATCCTAGATCGATCGTGATTGGCAGAAGCCTCGGCGTTTCTGTTTGCGAGAGATCCAGCATCTATTATTTTAGCATTTCCTAATATTTGCTTAGGGTTCGTATGGTTGTAGAGACTTCGGCGCCTCTATGTCATACGTATCCTAGATCGATCGTGATTGGTAGAAGCCTCGGCGTTTCTGTTTGCGAGAGATCCAGCATCTATTATTAGGGTTCGTATGGTTGTAGAGACTTTGGCGCCTCTATGTCATACGTATCCTAGATCGATCGTGATTGGCAGAAGCCTCGCGTTTCTTTTGCGAAAGATCCAGCATCTATTATTAGGATTCTTATGGTTGTAGAGACTTCGGCACCTCTATGACATACGCATCCTAGATCGATCGTGATTGGCAGAAGCCTCAACGTTTCTGTTTGCGAGAGATCCAGCATCTATTATTTTAGCATTTTCCTAATATTTGCTTAGGGTTCGTATGTTGTAGAGACTTCGGCGCCTCTATGTCATACGTATCCTAGATCGATCGTGATTGGCAGAAGCCTCGGCGTTTCTGTTTGCGAGAGATCCAGCATCTATTATTAGGGTTCGTATGGTTGTAGAGACTTCGGCGCCTCTATGTCATACGTATCCTAGATCGATCGTGATTGGCAGAAGCCTCGGCGTTTCTGTTTGCGAAAGATCCAGCATCTATTATTAGGATTCGTATGGTTGTAGAGACTTCGGCCCTCTATGACATACGCATCCTAGATCGATCGCGATTGGCAGAAGCCTCGGCGTTTCTGTTTGCGAGAGATCCAGCATCTATTATTTTAGCGTGATCGTCGAAACCCGGGCGTTTCTGGTCGAGTTTATTGTCCTATTATCTCTCTTGCTTCAACGAATGTTCGTTCTTCATACAGGATAGTGCCCGTAGGTTTACTACCCTATCAGAAGTCCGATGTCTCATTTTATCCCCAGTCGCTCAGAACTACGACTGGCTTGATTCCTCCGAGGATACGTAGGAAACCTGAAAAGGTTCAGCCATCCGATCGACGCGTCATCTATCATCCCCAGCAGATGCACTTTCCCCCAGAAGAACGTTGCTCCCCATCAGAGGACAGTCATTCTCAATTTCCCATCAGATTTGAACTACGTTTGGCTTGATTCCCCCGCGGATACGTAGGTCGCCTATCAAGGTTCAGCCGTCCCCTTACCTTTCAGCTGTTTTGAAACTCATGTTTCAGACGGATCCTTCTTTTAATGTCGACCCCACATTGCCTTGCAAGAAGCGTCACCGAAGGGCTACGGTTAGTACCCGACCTGAAAATGAGTTTATTAGGACTTTCCCGAAAATACAAGGACTTTATAGGAATTAGAAACCTTGCAAAGACTTGTTCCGGAATCCCGAAATACCTTATTTATGACAAAATCTATCAAAATAGGTAATAAATGGTTTCCTTAAAACCATGCAGAAACCCTAGCTTGAAAATTAAGTCAGCCAGCAACGATGGCCACGCGGCCACATTCTGTCGCGACCCCGGACCCCACGGGCCCGAGACCGCGATCTGGACGTCGACTTAAAACCAAAACTAAGAAATACTGAAGTTAAAAATTTCATTTGATACCAAAAGGTAATGATCCAAAGTTTTACAAATCCAAGTTTGATAAAAACCAATTACAACTATCATAAACTTCCACAAGTTTATGCCCAACAAAATACAAATATACAATTCTTAAATGACGTCATTGTTTGGTACAACTACCCCAAAAGGTTACACGTTTATATAATGTAAACCAACTATAACAATCTTCCCAAAAGAATGTATCCACACTCGACGTCCTCTTTGCGTGATCAAGCGGACTAATCCTTAGCACCTGGGTGGGGGGGTTAAGGAAAAACAAAGATAAAAGAAACAGGGGTGAGATAAATCTCAATAAGCTACTAATGCAACTCATGACATGCTAAGATGCAAGAAGCAATAAGCAATAATAAATATCATGTAGCACATATAGCAATTTATACACATAACAGATAGCAGCGGAAATAAACACATAACAAAGATATAGCCAAGAGTTTTTCCAAACCGGAACATCCAAATAAAGGATCGCTGCGCAGCATCAATAATCAACCAATCACCATCTTCATAATAGCATGAGAGCTGAAGAGTAAACCCGGTACCGGAACCAATAACCATAAAGTGTCACAAAGGACAAGGACCATGACACAAGGTCATGCCCCGATAGCTAGATACATTCACAAAGGAACGCTAACTCATCTCTTCCAAGGATAATCTGGAAAAGGGTAAAGAAGGGGGCAAAAAACATGGTCAACATTATAATGGACTTTGCTTTGCCATTATAATCTTTCCCATCGCCCGATGCAACAAATATGCCAGCTGGGCTTCCAAATAAATGCTAAGTAACAATAATTTAGCATGAATACACAACTTTAAGGTTCCAAAGTAGGGAACCCATCCAATTAAATCACCACCAAGGTAAACCAATATAAACAGCACATCAAAGATGCCCAACATTCCCAAAACGGTACTTAAATAAATTTCATAACACATTTATTCCACAAAGAATCAATTCCACTTAAATAAGTGTTCCACAACATTAACTTAAGTCAACTAGGGTGATACTTCGAGCCTAGATCGGGCTTGGACCTTAAAACAATTCAAAAACAAAGAGACTCAGAACAGCTGGTATGGGCGGTCGCCCATAGCCAGTCTGGGCGGTCGCCCAAAACCCAACCCCAAGCCCAAAACCAACTGACTTCCTGGGCGGTCCGCCCAACCCAAAAGTGGGCGGTCGCCTACTCACTTTGTTTCAAATTCTCCGGACCAACTGATCTCATGGGCGGTCGCCCAACACCCATCATGGGCGGTCGCCCACAGCACCCAGGTCGCCGGAAACGGTCAAAAACCAACTTGGTTTCTCCCAAATTTTCCACCCAAACAACATAACTCAAACCCAATGCTTTCAATAGGTATACTAAGGTACCCAAACACCCTATATACCTAAAACAACTCATAGAACATCAATTAGACCACTCAATCCAAGGGATGATTCAAACATCAAAACTTCACAAAATGGGATAAAATGCAAATCATCTCAAAATCAACCAAAGAAGCAAGAATGGTAATTATAGTTCATCTAAGCATGGAATGAACATTTTTAGCAAAAATGGGGGAAAAGAACTTACTTGAATTTTCTCAAAGTTGACGGAATTCATTCTTTTTGATTCTACGCGATCCTAACGACGATCTAAACACATTTCACGTTTTTAAGAAATGAGAGATTATGAGAGGAAGAGGAAGTAAATGAAGAGAGAAGG